>CAUYRH010129864.1:0-33812 GCA_963574655.1 Perodicticus potto | reverse complement strand
AATGTGCTGGTTTCATATACAATCTGAAATGTTTTCATCAAACTGTTTAACATACCCTTCATGGCATTTTCTTAGTTATTGTGTGAAGACATTTGTATTCTGAATTTTGCCTGTACCCTTCTAGGGGTACCATAGGTGTGCACCATAGGTGTGGCCCCACCAATTGCCCTCCCTCCACCCCAACCTCCCCCCTCCCCTCCCTTCCCATATTCTTGTGCTATAGTTAGGTTGTAGCCTTCATATGAGACCTATAAAGTAGCTTCATAGTAGGGCTGAGTACATTGGATACTTTTTCTTCCATTCTTGAGATACTTTGCTAAGAAGAATATGTTCCAGCTCCATCCATGTAAACATGAAAGAGGTAAAGTCTCCATCTTTCTTTTCCATGGTGTACATGTACCACAATTTATGAATCCATGCGTGGATCGATGGGTACTTGGCTTTCTTCCATGACTTAGCAATTATGAATTCAGCTCTCTGTTTTTAAAATCTAACAACACAGTTCTCCGCTAGGCTAGTTGCTTCGACCTATTGCTGGTGCCCCATGGTGGGCACAGACACATTTTATCCAGGGGGCCCTCCCTGCCATCACAATCAATGCTGCCCAAGGACTTTTGAGCTTAGGTAGGGTGCTGAGGATGCCAGGAGGATTGCAAAGTCTTAAGGCATATGTCTACCAAGTACCACCGGTGGCACTCTGCAGGGCCGATCCTCTGCCCCACATCCCTGCCACCACTAGAGGTTGCCCAACTTTCAAATGCCCAGAAGCCTGAAGGGCATTAAGCAGTGTCTCACGACCATTTGAATTAGCATTTCTCTGCTTTCTGCTGATAAGTGACATTGTGTCTCTCCTCTTACCCTATTTAGTTGTTTTGTGTTTCCTCTTCTGCAGATTGTCAGTTCACACTTCTCGCCTATTTTTCTACTAGGGCTGCCAGCTTCTTCCTTTGCAGACATTCCTTGTATATTCCAGATAGCGACATTTAAAAATCACAGATATAGGGTGGCGCCTGTGGCTCAGTGGGTAGGGCATTGGCCCCATATACCGAGGGTGGCGGGTTCAAACCCAGCCCCGGCCAAACTGCAACAACAACAACAACAAAAATAGCCAGGCGTTGTGGCGGGCGCCTGTAGTCCCAGCTACTCAGGAGGCTGAGGCAAGAGAATCGCATAAGCACAAGAGTTGGAGGTTGCTGTGAGCTGCGATGACACAGCACTCTACCGAGGATGATAAAGTGAGACTGTCTCCACAAAAAAAAAAAAAGAAAAAGATCACAGATATTAGCCCCAGTCTGTCACTTTCTCCATGGGCCCTTCATTGAACAGAAAACCCCAATTCCAACTAGACATTTTTAAGGAACTTGATAAACTTACTTTCCCATTTGTGTAGGTGAATAAAGAGTCAGGAATCTCTAGGTCATGTTGAAAAAGAAAGCCCAGGGCGGCGCCTGTGGCTCGGTGAGCAGGGCGCTGGTCCCATATAATGAGGGTGGCGGGTTCAAACCCAACCCTGGTGAACTGCAAAAAAAAAAAAAAAAAAAAAGCCCAGAGTGAGAAACCTGTCCTACCCCATGTCAGCACATGGCACAAACTCATGGAGAAGGAAAACAATATGGTTTTATTGGACCTTTGGGAAAAGGGAACAGACCAGCACACCCAAAGTCAGAGCTTAACACATGGCAGATCCCTGGGAAGAAGGCAGAAGGGCTAACAGACAGTTGAATAAATGGGCTCACTGTATGGAGAAAAATAACCACTGGATTCGTACTGATACTTCATAAAAAGGCAACTCCACATAAAGACAGACCTAAACATTTCAAATGGTAAGACTCTGAAGTTGCTACAATAAATTGTTGGAGCATAGCTTTTAACACAGAGGCGGAAAAGGACTTCTGAAACAAAACCCCAAATGCACAAACCAGAAGGCATCAACGGGTGGCCTTATCCAGAGGAAGTGGCATTTCCTCCTGGACGCGGCCTGGGCCCTGCCCACCTGGTGAGTCACAGGCCACTCTCTCCGAGGCTGGCAGCGTGGCCCGCCCTTCCCGTCAGTACCCAGGAGGGAGCAGTGGCCGCCTTATCTCACCCTCACCCACAGCCCTGCAGACATGAGGTCAGGGCCAAGGATGTGATGAGGGTGGGAGGCCGGAGATAGCAGGGGGTCAGAGAGAGGTCAGAGTTCGCTGGCAAAGCTGTCATTGCACTTTTGAAGTGGGCCCTTGGGGGATTTTAGCCAGCCTCTGGGGCTGGGATACTGAAAGGTTCATGTCATCAGGGGGTGGCAGGGTGAGGTGTGCCACCTGAGGGGATTGTGGACCCCAGATTAGGATCTCCAGTCTGAGGCTGTCCACACCACCCACCCCTCCCAGAGTCCTCTCCAGTTTCTCCCACGGCTCTTTGGAGCCAGCCCCTTCCAGCCAAGAAATACATGGGCCAGAAAGAGAAGCCCTGAGATGAGGGTGTGTCTGTGCCCTGCTGGGTGTCTCCCTGGAGCTCTTTGGGTATCTGTGTCTTGCCCATTTAGTCATCTAACAAAGGGTCACCAGACACTAGCACAGCCCTGTGCCTGCAGCACTCAGAGACCAGGGTGGGAGGGTCCCTCTGTGATGTGTCTGGATCCCAGGACTTGCTGGTCCCCCTGGTGCCTGACACCTGGGGTACTATGTGCACGTGTGTCTCTGCATGTGATGTGTACGGGCAAGTATCCAATTGTCTGTCCCTCTTGCTTTGAGCCTACTGCTTTTTTTTCCCAAAAGGTCTCTGATGACTGAGACAAGATGGTATGTCCACCAGCCTGTGTCTGGGGACTTGACCAGTTCTGGACAGCAGTTTCTGAGTGAGCAGTCAGTCAACAAAATCAGGGGTATCTAGGTGGTCCTGAGGAGCTTGCAGGCTGGTCTGCCTCCATTTGCCAGCCTATGGGGACTGGGAATGAGGACATAATTGTCCCCTCTGGCCAGCAGTGCTGCTTGTCTCTAAAGTTGGAAGTGCTCCCTGGAGCCCTTCCCTGGGTGCCATGTCTGTGGGTCTGTCCAGGGTGAGCAGGGGGCAGGGGACCCCACTCCATAGCCAGTACCTCCCTCCACCCACCCACCCCAGCAGGGAGAGAGCCCTGGAGAGAAAGCGTCAGCCCAATCCTGCCAAACAGAGACCAATGAGAGACGTGTACAGACAAACGTGCGTGTGTGAATGCCTACGTACATACATGTATATTATAGTAAACATAATAAAACACTGCAACTGATGTCTAAACTTTTAAATCAAGGTATTATTTATGCAAAGGAGTACACAGATGTGAGCTTTCATCAAATCAAATGTAAATTTTCACAAACTGAATACATTAGTGCAGGTGGTACCCAGCTCAGCCACCACCGCTCCAGCCACCATCTCCCTTGTCCCTTCCCCACCTCCTCACTGTTCTCCCTCCCGGTCAACCACCACCCTGATTTCTCTCACTATAGATTATCTCTGCTATTAAACCTAATGCAAATAGAAACTTAGAGTATCTACTCTTATGTCTGAAATTCAAAGCTGTTGCATTTATTTTATTTTTATTTTATGTTATTTGATGCAGGCTATAGCCTATGCTTTGCCCCCACTCTAACCCCACCCCCTGATGAGTTCTCAGGAACCTGCCACCAGGGAAAAAAATTCTAGGAGTTCTCACAAGAGAGCATATATCTTGTTTGCCAGATACGGGGTTGAGGGGTAGGGCCTTTGGGGTTTCTGTCAAGCCTGCCACTGGGTGGTGGGCAAGGAATGAGAGACCAGAGAGACAGGCCCCAAACCTTCCCAGGGCCCCTCCAGGATGAGCAAGCCAAGTGCATGTCCTGGGCATAGACAGTTGCCTTCTAGGTGGGAAGAGGAGCCTCCTAAGTCCGAGGCTCCACGGTAGAGCCAGGCAGCTGTGGATGGAGACACAGCCTCACAGACCCAACCGTCTGCACCTCTTTCTAAGGAAGGATGTTTGTGAGCCAACGTCAACCAACGTGCACTCCCTCCCCACGCCCTGGGTCTGTCCCAGCCCCAGGAACACAGATGTGGGCCACACAGCATGTCCAGACCGTCCTTTCCCTCCTTCTCTTTTGAAGCCCAGGCTGAGCAACACCTCTGTGAAGCACCTCAACCCTCTGTCCTGGCTCCCCTTGGATCTCTCCAGCCCCTTCCTCAGAACCACAGGAGCCTGTGTGAGGTTCTGTGTTCCTCACACCAGAGGCAACGCCCCCAGGGTCCTTCCAGGAGACTAATCTGATCCAGTTGCCCTCTGCTGCAAACCTCCCGTGGCTCCCAACAACCTCTACAAAAACATGCAAACTCCTCTATCTGGCAGGATACGGCCCTGCTGGCCTCCCACCTCATTTCTTTGTACTCTTTCCTCCCCTAAGCTCCTCACCCACAGCCCAACCTGCTATTTCTTGGCCCTGTGCTTTTTTTTTTTTTTTTTTTTTTTTTGAGACAGAGCCTCAAGCTGTCACCCTGGATAGAGTGCTGTAGCATCACAGCTCACAGCAACCTCCAATTCCTGGGCTCAAGCGAGTCTCCTGTCTCCGCCTCCCAAGTAGCTGGGACTACAGGCGCCCGCCACAACGCCCGGCCATTTTTTGGTTGCAGCCACCATTGTTGTTTGGCGGGCCCTGGGCTGGATTCGAACCCGCCAGCTCAGGTGTACGTGGCTGGAGCCTTAGCCCGTTGAGCCACAGGTGCCGAGCCGGCCCTGTGCTTTTTATTTTTGATTTTTTTTTTAATTATTTTTTATTAAATCATAACTTTGTACATTGATGCATTTATGGGGTTCTGATATACAATGTGAAATGCTTACACTGCACTAAGTAACACATCCATCACAATTATACTCATCTCTATAGTTTTGAAATGTACCATTGCATCATGTACATTAGACAAGGTCCCCTCAAATATCCTCCCTCCTCCCATATCCCTTACACATTCATATGAATGGCCCTGTGCTTTCAGGGCTCTCCACTCCCTGTTAAACAAATTTCTTCTTGTCTCGAAGTCTCTGCTGAAAGCTCTTTTCCTCCAGGAAGCCTTCCCTGACTGCTCAGGCAGGGACAGGGCCTCCTCTGGCATCCTATAGCCCCATTCATCAGCCCACATGCTCTGGGCTGGCATAGGCCCTGCATGTGTGTACCCATACATGGGAAGATTTCAGGGGGCTCCAGCCAGATGGACTGAGGACTGTCTCCCAGGGATGTGCCAGCTTCTCCCCCAAGTTAGTCCAGCAGCTGTCAAGGTGGTTATGACCCTTTGGGTCAGAAGCCACCCTTGGGCAGCACCTCTGATTTGATACTCCTTTGACTCCTCCACTGCCCCCTAAACTTGCCATGGCCTGGTCTCCACTCAGCAGCCAGAGGGCACCTGCTCACATGCAGATCTGATTATGTTGCTCCCTGCCTCATGCCCTCCATGGCTCCCCAGTATCACAGGGCCAAGTCTCAGCCTGATTTCCATGGTCTGCTGACCTCTCTAGCCCCATGTCTCAATAACTAGCACTTAACTTCATCAGAATAAACCAGAAGCAAGTCCCCAGATTGTTATCCCTGAACCTCCACCTGGAGCACTTGTTCTGCCCTCCCCTTGTACCACCGGAGCTCTATAAACTGTTCCCACCCTTTTCAGAGTCTGATGCTCCACCTCAGTCCCCCCTGTGGTGCCCCTTACCACCCATCCTGGGCCACGCCACTGTATTTGTCTAGCCTCCCCTCTCGACCACGGGCTCAGGGCTGAGGCTCTGCCTGGCTCAGTGCCCTGCCTGACCCTGGCACCCAGTGAATGTTTGTTAAGTGAATGAGTGAATGAACCCATTTCATAGACAAGGGACATGAGGTCCAGCAGAGCAGTGACAGGGACTCTGGGCCATTGTGGAGGGTAGGCACAGGCCTCCTAAAAGAGTTTCTGAGAGAATGTGACTGATTTCTGGGCCTCCTGAGAAGCAGGACCGGGATCCATCCCTTTCCCACTCCAGGTCAAGCCACTGCAGGGACATCAGGCTCAACCACCCCACTAGGAGCCAGGGAGGGGCGGTGGCTGCTGGGGCCATCTTTGGAGACCTTTGGCGATGCTTCCAGAGGACCGGATCACCCAGGACACCCCCTCTGCAGAGCCAGAAGCTCCAGGGCAGGCCCGAGGCTGGTAGGCCCCCTCTCTGCCTCCAGGCCAGGTAGGATCCTGGGTGGGGAGTGCAACCGCAGGAGGGTGAGGCGGGAGCAGGTGTTGGGGCAAGGCTGGCCTGATTTATGAAGCAAGCAGGGATGGGGCCACTTGGAAAAGTGGGCGCACATGACAGACCCTTGGAGATAAGAGACCAGAGGCATGCGAGTGATGTAAACAGTTGGGGCCGGGCACCCCAGCTTCTCTGTACCAGCCAGAGGCACCAGAGACCAGGGAGAACGACATAGCCATCCCGAATGGAAGGAGGCCCCACAGCCTCCCTATGCGGAACCCAGGTCCCTCACTCACCCCACATTGTCACTCCACCACGGTGGCCCATCTCTCCCACTGGAATCCCATGTCATCATCTGAACGTCTCTCAAGGCAAAGCTATCTGGAATTTTCCCTGGCACCTTCAGACCCCTTCACTGCCCCATGCCAGGACACCCTACCTCTCACCTGGACAATCACTTCCATCTTCCAGACCTGATTGTGTCACTCCTGTTGCTGACTCCCTGCTGCATTCAGGATGACACCCAAGGCCCTCATGGTATGACCATGCCTATCTCCTTAAAATTTCATCACAACTCTCCTCAAGCTCATCCCTGCCATCTGCATCTTCCCAATCATGCTCAATACTTTTGCCACCTCTGGGCCTTTGCACACGTGATGCCTCAGCTCTAATGTCCTTCTCTGCTCTAGTCTGCTGGCAAACTCCTACTCAACCTTCAAAACCCATCTCCTCATTCCTGCCGAGCTAAGGTAAGACGGGATGTCCCTCAGCACTACAGCCCCTGACTCCCTCCAGTCTTCCCAGTCCTAGTAGTCAACACTCTTTCCAGCCTGCTTCTTCCTTACTGGGAGCTCTCTAGGGTAGAGGCCTCATGTAGACCCTCTCTGGGTCCCTGGCTTCCACTCTGGGCTGCTGAGGACTCAGGATCTCCAAGTTCAAGGCTAAAGGCTCCCACCTTTTGTGAAGAGCCCCTGTGCTAAGAGGGAAAGGATCAGAACTCAAGCATAATCCTCTGCCCCCCAACTCAGCCCTGGGCCCACAGACAAAAAGCATTTTGGCCATCACAGCAGTTACAGGAGAGGAATGACCTGAGGAAGAAACTGAGGCTGGGATGGGTCACATATCTACCCATGCCACATAGTAAACCATGGTAGGTAGAGGCCAAGCTGTCTAAGTTCCTTCAGTGGCCCTGTGTCCAGAATAAGGTAGGGTCATGCCCACTCTGGGGACACACCTGCTGGTGCCCAGCAAGGGGAAGGTACAAGGTCAGGGATGCACCACTCACTGCCTTCTCGGGGCTGAGGACACACGTGGACAGGGTCATACCAGTTGTCCCCATGTGGCAGAGACAGGTACCAACGGAGCACCCTCGACAGGACAGAGAACCAGGTCATCAGCTGTGAGCACAGGTAGGAGCACAGTATGGGCCCACGGCACACAGCTCCCCGAGGCTGTGTGTGTGTGTGTGTGTGTGCGGCCCAGACCCCACAAGCAGGACTGTGTGTGCACAACAGAACCTCCACCCCGCACCCCTGTAGAAGGCTTCAACCCCTCCTCACTGTCCTCCCACAGGAATGCACAACTTTGGATGGAGACTGTCATCCAAGAAACATTCCATGTTTTCCTTGGTGTATGCTCTGGGAATGCAGCAAGAACAGCCGTCCACTCTGTCGTCCACATACTTGGGCAGCTGCCGGGCCGCTGGTCGGCTGTGCCAGCCATGTCTCAGGCCAGTGGGGCCCAGCCCTTGTGAAACCACCACCTGCCTTCCCAGGGAGACCTGCTGGGAATATCTCTGGGGCTGGAATGGAGAGGGAGAGAGTTTGCAGGGAACAGAGCTCCCCCTCCCCCACCCAGCCTCAGGCCCTACTGACCAAGTGCGATTTTGACAGAGGGGGACATTGGAAGACAAGACAGGATGCCCCAAGCACACCCCTCTCTGAACCTCAGTCTCACCCTCCATACAATAGGCTCCCTCAAGGCTCTGAAGCATCCCTGAATGGGGGGGGCTCCCTGGGGACCCAAAAGTGACAAGGGAGAGAGAGTGTCAATGACCCAGCAGCTGCCAGCCTTTCCTACCACTCACCCTCCCATCCAGGTAGCAGGTCTGGATGTCACTGGTCCCCGAGTGAGGTGGCTGACACCACGTACCCCCCCCCCCCCGCCTGCTAGCCCTGAATCTGCCAACAATGGACCCCACAGAGGGGCTAGAAGGCGTATGCAAAAAGGACAGCCCCAGAAGGGCCAGGGGCTTGCAGGAGCAGAGGGGGGCAGCTGGTAGCTGGGCCCTGACCAGCTGTCCGCTCTGCAGGGGTTAACTGCACACTCCGGCTCCCTTCTGTTTTCAATTTGGATGTGGTGGACAGAGCTTAAGGATTTGTATGTTTCCTTAAACATTTCTGGGCTGGAGCCCGAGGACAGATGTACTCTGGAGAGGGCTCAGGGGACTGATGGGTGAAGTCCTTTCCCTACCAGAGACAGCACCACCTGCCCCCTGCCTGGACAACCACATCAGAACAGCAGATTTAGGTCTTTCCTGGCGACAGACTCTCAGAGGAGCCCGCACAGTTGCTTTCATAGCTGAGACCCATGAGGGGAAGGACTTGCCCAGAGCAGGACAAGGGTACAGAGCCCACATGGGAGCCCAGGACACTTGTTTCTTGTCTTCACCTAAGCAGCTTCTTTGGTGGCAGCGTTGAAGAGGGGGCATCTTCTGGAGGGCAGAGACCCAGCTGGGATGGGCCAGTCCCTCCCTCTCTGGTCCTCAGGCATGCCACCATGGCAGCACAGGTGTCTGTCAGTGGGAGAGGGTGGTAACAAGGCCCTCTGACACCGGGTGCTCTCTCACTGTCATTCTAACACAGGGATTCTGGGATTCTAAATCCTCGAAAAATGACCCCTCAGTGCCTAGCATAGCAGCCCCCAAGCTCAGGCCTCAGGCTGGGAACCCTGGAACTGAGAATTGGCTGTGAGGTTGGCAGAGCCTCTGGGCTGCTGGACAGTCCGGAAGGGAGGCTGGGCTGCCCAGGGATCTCCAGACCTGCCAGGCCTGCCCATCCTGCCTGCCCCCTGCCCAGGGCATTTTGCCTTGGCCTGCCTCTCACCCAGCCAGTGCAGGCCCAAGGGCCTGGAATCGGTCACATCCGGCCCAGCCGTCTAAACAGGCCTGAGGCCCTAGAGCCTGCTGGGCCCTAGGGGAGCCCAAAATAACATCTGAGTCAGCGTCCCTGCAGACACCCCCATCCGCCTGGGCCCATGGGAGGGGCCTAGAGGCGGCCCAGACAGGGGACCAGGCCAGGCCAGCCAGCCACCTGTTCTGGTGGGGCCCAGCCAGTGGCTAGAACAGCCCAGGGCACAACAGAATCACCCGGGTGGGGAAAGGGAGGTTACAAGGGGGAGGGAGGTGACCCTGACTAATAGGCTCCAGTCTGAGGGGACAGGGCTATCTGCAGAAGGTGGCAGTCCAGTGTGGCCAATGTCACCCAGAGGGAGAAGTAGGAGGTAGAAGGAGCAGGGAGGAGCCCTTGGCCCAGCCTGGGGTCAGCAAAGGCCTCCCAGAAGGAAGTGAGTCCTGAGCACGGGTTGGATTTGGACAGAGCAGGGGTGAGGAAAACACCCCCTCCATGGGAGGAGTCTATGAGCAGAAGCCCCCTCACAGGCGGCGGAGGAAAGAGCCCCGGAGCTCAGGGACTTCTGCCAGAGTGAAGCTGAGGACTCTCCACCCTAGAGCTGGGCAGACAGCCCCTGCCCGGCCCTCTAACCTGAACTGCCCCTGTCACCATGACCCAGCAGCTACGGCCAGGCTTATCTACCCCACACACACCCAGCTAAGCACAAAAGTGACCCCAGCAAAGGGACTATCTATACAGAGCCATCTGCATCCTCCTGTCCATCCCTCTAGATGGACCCCAGTCCCTAGATAACCCAGAGGAGTTGAGATTCCACCACGAAGGCAGGGTTCAGCCTGAGATCAGGGTCAGGTCCTAGACAGTGACAGTGTCATTCAATGTCCAGTCTACGGTGGGCTCAGGACTCAGCCTGGGCTAGGGACAGGATGCTTCAGGTTGTGTGTGACACCTGGCCTACATGGCCTCTACCCCTTCCCATAAGGCGGCCCCAGGAGCAAGCCAGCCCAGGCCAGGCTGTGTCCTCATGTCCCTGTCTGCCATTTCACAAACCTTCACAGCGGTAAAGTTACCCTGCCCCTCATCTCCAGGCTGGAGCAGAAGGCAGATACCTGAGTCCTTGCCACCCTGCCAGCTTAATCCCCCAGCTTTCCTGAG
This sequence comes from Perodicticus potto, assembly GCA_963574655.1. Lineage (NCBI taxonomy): Eukaryota > Metazoa > Chordata > Mammalia > Primates > Lorisidae > Perodicticus > Perodicticus potto. The sequence goes on along the minus strand of CAUYRH010129864.1, from coordinate 23,348 downwards.
AATGGCTCTGCTGTTCTTGGCCAAAGGCCTCTGCTGAGCCTGGCACGGCGTCGACTCAGCCCTGGCCAGTGAGTGAGGGCTTGGCCAGGGCCCAGACAGGGCGGTGGACATGATTAAAGCCCAGAACATGGGGCCTGGTGGGCAGCAGGGACCCTACTGGGCTCTGGTCAGCAGTTCTGCAGCAGGGTTGGGGCTCCCCCCAACTCTTGAGCCCCTCTCATCCAGCGGAGGCTGAAAAGTCCTCTCCCAGGGCACCTGGTCTGAAAAACAGACAGACCCTGGCCCTTTGCTTCTCTAAAACAAATCAGGGTCTTCCCAGAGGGAAAGAACCAGAAGATGGGACGCAAAACCCTGGTTCCCCTTCCCATGCTAGGCTTTGAATGAGTCCCTATCATGTTCCCAGCTCACTGCCAAGCTCAGGGTGGTGAGGGAGGGCAGGGATGAATGTCCTATAGAACCCTGAGGACACAGCCACACCCATTCTGCCCCAGCTTCTTGGAATGTTCCAGAGCCAGTGACCGGATGTAGCTAAGTCTATGTCAGGCATGTGCAACATACCCTAGCTTCTCTGTAACAGATGGGAAAACTGAGGCTTGAGGAAAGTATCTTGTCCAAGGTCAAACAACTGTTAAGTGGAGCAGTGGAAACTTAGGCCTAGGTCATGTGGGCCCAAAGCCTTGGCTTTCAAACACAGGGGAAAGGGGTAGGTGGTTTGCCTGTGGCAGGCCAGAGGGTGCTGAGCCCAGGTCAGAGGAAGGAAGGCAGAGCAGTGGGTCAGAACCAGGGGATCGGCCACTGAATGGAACCTAAACAGTCCCCCAGGACCATTTTAGAAACCCCAGAGACGCCCCAGTCTGTTTCATCAATAACAAGTGCTTTCACATCCTTTCAGTCACAGGCCTCATTTGTGAAGCCCTTTCTCAAAAGTTACATGGAGGAAAACATTTCAACTTTCAGAACCCCAGTTACCTACCAACTTACTTTTTTTTTTTTTTTTTGAAATAGAGTCTCACTATATCATTGTCGGTAGAGTGTCATGGCGTCACAACTCATAGCAACCTCAAACTCTTGGGCTTAAGCGATTCTCTTGCCTCAGCCTCCCAGCAGCTGGGACTACAGGCACCCACGACAATACCCAGCTATTTTTTTGTTGTAATTGTTGTTGTTTGGCAGGCCTGGGCTGGGTTCGAACCCTAGCCACTGAGCTACAGGTGTCAAACCACCAACTTATATTTATTTTTTTTTTAATTTACCCCAGGGACTGGGGCTAAGGACTGGACAGTCTCACCAAGGGAGTAAATGACCATCACATGAGATTGCTGATTCATTAATTCTATATACTGATAGCTCAGCGCCTGTGGCTCAACGGGCTAATGCGCCAGCCACGTACACCTGAGCCGGCAGGTTCGAATCCAGCCCAGGCTGCCAAACAATAATGACAGCTGCAACCAAAAAATGGCCGGGCGTTGTGGCGGGTGCCTGTAGTCCTAGCTACTTGGGAGGCGGAGGCAGGAGACTCGCACGAGCCCAGGAATTGGAGGTTGCTATGAGCTGTGATGCCACAGCACTCTATCCAGGGTGACAGATTAAGGCTCTGTCTCAAAAAAAAAAAAAAAAAATTCTATATACTGATATTGATATCAAAGAGATAATGTAGGACTAGGGATACATCAGACTAGATGTCACTTGCCATTATGTCCCCACTGACCAGCACAGGCCAGAAATATAGCAAGTGTTCAATCCATGTTTGCTGAATAAACAAGTAACTGCTTCTGTTAAATGGAGAATAGCAGAGCTTCCAAATATCTCAATTAATATCTAAGTACCATTGAATGAGTCATTTAAGTCTATTTTAGATTAATCCTAATGAAGGACTCAGACTAGATTGACATCATTAAAGACACAAAGGTACAGGGCATAACTTCCACCGCTTATTCCCAGGCAGACCTTACCAATGGATTGTGTGATCCTTACCTGCTGAGCCTGGCCATCCTCAGAATCCTTTTTAACACCACTTCCAGTAGCCACTGCCAGTCAAACATGGTTGGTGGTAGAACCTCTTTGTCATCCTGGGATGAGATGAGCTCCTCCAGCCCATAAATCTATGGACAAGTGGAAAAGGCAACTGAAGAAGGTTCAGGATATGGGGTGGGTTTATGGAGGAATAAGGAAGATCCAGGTAAGGAGGCTCCTTGGAGAGACTCCTCCTGCCAGTGTGGGGACCCTAGGAGTTATATGAACGGGTGAGCTTGTCCCATGCCAGGTAGGAAAAGAAGCACTCAGGGAGAGGGAATGGTGGCCCCAAACTTGCTGCCTAAATCCTGACAGATGTTGGAATGAACTCTCAGCCTGAAAACCACAGGCAGCTCAGAGCTTTTATTAATTCCAGGGCCTGGAGGAAGGGCTGGGGCCATCAAAAGAGGCCATCCATGTATCTGGCAACCTAGGAAGGGAGAGTTTTTTCTAAATACTGGGGCCACCAAGCTTGGGGAGGGCATGAGTAGCAGGGTAAGTCCTGGCTCTGCTGAAATTGAAAACGTTCTATGTCAATGTAGATCATAAACCAAAATGTGAAAGGTCAAACTATAAAGCTTCCAAAATAAAGCATAAGAGAAAAAATCTTCACAATCTTTGGGTAGGCAGAGATTTCTCAAATAGGACATACAAAGCACTAAGTGCTAGAGAAAACATTGTTTGGGCATTAAAATCAAAGACTTTTGTTCAGCTCAGTGCCTGTGGCTCAAGCAGCTAAGGCACCAGCCACATACACCTGAGCTCACGGGTTTGAATCCAACCCAGGCCCACCAAACAACGATGACGGCTGCAACCAAAAAATAGCTGGGCGTTGTGGCAAGCGCCTCTAGTCCCAGTTACTTGGGAGGCGGAGGCAGGAGAATTACTTGAGCCCAGGAGTTGGAGGTTGCAGTGAGCTGTGATGCCACGGTACCCTACCCAGGGAGACAGCTTGAGGCTCTGTCTCAAAAAAAAAAAAGACTTTTGTTCATCAAAACATTAAAAGAAAGGCAAGCCAAAGAGTGAGAAAAGATCTTTCTAATACATATATCTAACAACAGAATCGTATCTATATATATAAAGAACTCCCATGAATAAACAACAAAACAACAAACAATGCTGTTTTCAAAAATGAGCATAAGACTTGGACAGGCATTTCACAAATAAGGATATTCAAATGCCCAAATAGCGTATGAGAAGGTGCTCGTCACGAATACTCATCAGGGAAATGAAAGTTAAAGCCACAGTGAGATACCCCTGCACACCCACCAGTGTACTAAAATTTAAAGATCAACAATTATAAGTGTTATCAGGTTGTAGAGCAAATGGAACTCATGTACCGTGCTGGTGGGAATATAAAAGGGTACAACAACTTTAAAAAACTGGAAATTCCCCCAAAAGGTAAACACTCTAGCTCTATATCCATGAAAAATGAGTACACATGTCCACAAAAAAAAAGGAATATTCTTAGCAACATTATTAATAATAGCAAAAAAAATAGAAACAACCCATTGAACATCAGCATTAGAAAGGGTAAATAAATGTAGTGTACTTATAAGATGGAATTCCACACTGAAATGAAAAAGAACCAAGTCCTCCACTCACAGGAGAGGAGCTGGGTCTCACAGACACAACGTGAGTGAAAGATTAAGGCACAGAAGAGCCCACTGTGAGATTCCACATATGTGAAGTTCGTATGAATTTATGGCAGCTGCCATAACAAATGAACCACAAATTGAGTGGCTTAAACCGACAACCATTCATTCTCTCACAGTTCTGGGGGACGGAAGTCAAAATGAAGGTGTCAGTAGGAATGTGCTCCCTCTGAAGACTCTAGGGAAGAATCCTCCCTGGGTTCTGGTGTTTGCCAGATGTCCATGGCGTCTCTTGGCTGGTTCGAGATCACTCCAACCTCTGCCTGCACAGAGCACTTCTCTTTGTGTGTCTCCTGGGTGTGTCTGTGTCCAAACCTCCATCTCCTTTCTCTTAATAAAACACCAGTCATTAGATTTAGGACCCACCCTAATCTAGTGTGACCTCTTCTTAACTTGAGTTTGTGTGCAAAGACCCTATTTCCACATACGGTCACATTCACAGGTACCAGGGGTTAGGGCTTGAACATATCTTTCGGAGGGACACAGTTCAACCCACTACAAAGTTCAAGAACAGATAAAACCGATCCATGGTGGGAAATGTCAGATGAGTGGTTACCTCTAGCAGGTACTGACCCAGAAGGGCTGCAAAAAAGCCTGCTGGGCTGGACGTGTTCTTTCTCCCTGTCGATGTGGTGGTGACATGGGCACATAGACATGTAAAACTTCATGGGCTCTGTACATCTGAGCTTTGTGCCCTTGACTGTATGTGTATTATTCTCTCTTTAAAATGCTTGTGTGGAGTTGAGTTAGCAGTTGGGTAAGCAGATGTCATCTTGCTCATCACGCACAGTGCCACACATCCACAGGTATACTGACAACAGAAACACACACACACTCCCTCACTACTGACTCCCCAGCAGACCTTTGGGTCATCCTCTGTGAGGGGCGAGGGCAGCAGGAACGCCATTCAGGCTGCCCTGGTGCTTTGGAGTGTGGAGCACAAGGCAGAGAGAAGCTGTGACTGCCCAGAACTGAAAGCTGAAACCTGCTGGAGGCCATGGTGACCACACTGCCGGGTAATTCCTCCCCTGGGGCCTGGAAGGAGAGTCCAGGCAGCTGGGTCTGCTTCGGAGAACAACTTAATGCAAGCCTGGGAAATTAGGAGCCCTGGGCCTTGTGTGTGTGTGTGAGAGAGAGCACACAGAGATGGGCAGAGAAAGAGATAGACAGCGACAGAGACAGAGAAGCAGAGAGAGATGGGGACAGAGAGTAGGAGACTCCCTCATTCATCCATCCTTGCACTTTTATCCCACCCACCAAGGCACATGTCCTGATTTAGGCTATAATGGGTGCTGGGACACTGATGGGGCCCCAGTCCCCAAGAAGCTCCTGGTAGGCAATCAGAGACTCCAGAAATCCAGAGGAGGAAGGCCAGGCTTTGGGGCTGGTCGGCCTCCCACTCTGGACTCTGTGTCTCATCCCCCTCCTACTGTGAGCATGAAGCTCAGGCCACAGGGGACATGATGGGCCCTCAGACCCTGCAGGTAAGGCGCCCACAGCTCAGAGCCCAAAGGACTGGCTCCACCCCAGGTCTCCCACTTCATCCCCCTCCTTATACCCTGATACCTCCCCCCACCTCCCCCACCCCCAGCCCTGCTCGTCTGCAGATGGGAACCGTGGAAAACATGCTGAACTTGGGAGTAAAATCTAGCTTCAAATTCCAACTCTGCCATTTCCTGGCTGTGGGAATTTGAGTAAGTCATTAAACCTCTCTGGATTTGGCTTGGCGCCTGTGGCTCAATGGGCTAAGGCGCCAGCCATGTACACCTGAGCTGGCAGGTTCAAATCCGGCCCGGGCCCACCAAACAACAATGACGGCTGCAACCAAAAAATGGCCGGGCGTTGTGGCGGGTGCCTGCAGTCCCAGCTACTTGGGAGGCGGAGGCAAGAGACTCGCTTGAGCCCAGGAATTGGAGGTTGCTGTGAGCTGTGATGCCGCAGCACTCTATCCAGGGTGACAGCTTGAGGCTCTGTCTCAAAAAAAAAAAAAAACCTCTCTGGACTTCATGTACTCATTTGAAAAACGGGAGGGGGAATGTTTTAAAATATAGCTTTGATGATGGCTCGGCGCCTGTGGCTCAACAGGCTAAGGCGCCAGCCACGTACACCTGAGCTGGCAGGTTCGAATCCAGCCCGGGCCCACCAAACAACAATGACGGCTGCAACCAAAAAATGGCCCAGCGTTGTGGTGGGTGCCTGCAGTCCCAGCTACTTGGGAGGTGCAGGCAGGAGACTCGCTTGAGCCCAGGAATTGGAGGTTGCTGTGAGCCGTGATGCCACGGCACTGTATCCAGGGTGACAGCTTGAGGCTCTGTCTCAAAAAAAAAAAAATAAGATAAAAGTAAAATAAAATAAAATATAGCTTTGATGATGATGATGATTCAGGTATGATGAGGCCAACAGACGAGGAGATGACTGACACAACAATCTGTTAGACTCACAGATCCCAAGAGGAGGGGTACGTCGCACTGCTGGGGGACCACACAGGGTAGCACAGGGCTGGTTAGGAGGCTGAGGGAGAGGAGGAAGCCCTGGTAAGGGCCTTGAGTGCAGGAAGGAACTGGTGAGGTAGAGTTAATAGACTTAAGATTGGCTAGTTTGAATAACTTTGAGGGGCTCCTTAGTTGCTGTTCCTAACTGCCTAGAGCCTGGCCCTGGGGTAATCACGACAGAGAGATTCATGGTCCAGAGCATACAGATCTCCAAAAGAGATGATGGGGTGGCTCACTCCTGTCATCCTAGCACTCCCGGAGGTCAAAGTGGGAGGATCCCTTGAGCTCAGGATTTCAAGACCAGCCTGAGCAAGTGGGAGGATCAGCTCTACAAAAACAAAAATTAGCCAGGCATTGTGTCAGCACCTGTGGTCCCAGCTCCTTGGGAAGGTAAGGTAGAAGGATGACTTGAATTCAGGAGTTTGAGGTTGCTGCGAGCTAGGCTAATGCCACAAGTACTCTAGTCTCAAAAAATAAAATAAAATAAAATAAAATAAACCTCTAGAAAGGGGTGGTTTGGGGACTCTGGATTGGCCAGGTTGCACGTGAAAGGCAAGTTGTTGCTAGCCTGGGAGGGCCCATGTCACAAGAACCCGGGAGATCAAAGCATCACAAATACAGCAAAAAAAGCTGTGATTAACAGAGGGGAGTAACAGCACCTCAGCGTTTGTTTGGAGATCAAACCAGTTATTGTCATGGAGAGCCCAACACTGGTGCCTGCCAGGTGCCAGGTGCATAGTCCTGGCTGGAATCTGAAGCCACATCTCACCACCTCTGGGAAGCCTCTCTGGACTGAGCCCACCTGGCACTGCTTCTGCTGGGTACCCTGCATTAGCTTTGTCAGGCGGGATTTTTCTATGCCAGGGAATGAATTCCCTCACACGTGGCGGAGAGGGGAGGGCAGGGATCTCGCCAATCTGGGCTGATGGAGGGAGAGTATGCAGCCCAGCAAGAACCAAACAAAGGGGCAGGAATGATCACACACCCACCTGGAGACTCAGACCATCCAGCAACATAGTGTGACAGCGGAAGACTCCTAGGAGAAGTCAGTGCAGGTGGAGGCGTCTTCACTTCCACACAGGACATTCTGAATGTTGTTTCAGGGGGTGCCCACACCTCCAAAAACCCACCCCTCCAGCCTACGCACAAACCTTAATCAGAGGGCTTGCTTTTAGGGAAGGGTAAGGGAAGGTCTGCAAATAGCATGTTGGTGGTTGAGAAAAGAATTTGAGTGTCTGGAGGGCTGAGATCCAGAATGTCCCCTTGAGGCTGGGAGAAAGGAGGAAGCCCTCTGTTTGGGGCTGAGTTGTGTCTCTCCAAAAATCACATCTTTGAAGCCCTGACCCCCAGCAATCAGAATGTTATTGTATCTGGAGACAAGGTCTTTAAGAGGTGATTAAATTGACATGAGGTCATGAGGGTGTGCCCTAACCCAATACAACAGGTGTCCTTATAAGAAACCAAGACACAGATACACAACAGAGGAAGATCATGTAAGGACACAGGGAGAAAAAGGCCATCCATAAGCCAGAGAGAGTGCCCAGGGGAACCAGCCCTGCTGACACCTTGATCTTGGACTTCCTGCCTCCAGACTTTGATACAGTGAGTTTCTGTTGTTTAGGGCTCCCAGTCTGGGGTACTCTGTTGTGGCCATCCTGGCTAACTAATGCATCAGCTGGAAACCTCTGGTAGCTTGCCTTCTTTCCTCAGTCCAAAGCTGTGTCTGGGAGACACAAGTGACCTTCACCAGAGGGGTCTGAAGGCAACGGTCTAGACCAGTGGTCCTCATGTTTGAACACGCATCAGCATCCCCCGGCATGCCAGTTAAAGCACAAATCAGCAGTCCCACCCCCAGAGCCCCTGATTCAGAAGGCCATGGCCTGGGAATCTGCAATTCTAACAAGGTCATTCTCCAGGGGCACTGGGGCTGCTTGTCTGGGGGCCACACTGTGAGAGCCAGTGGTTATGATGCTTGTTTTCTGTTTGTTTGTTTATTATGATGATTGTTAAGTCCTGAGAATCACTGGCCTAAGAGCCAGAGTCACTTGCATAGGATTACTCACAGAGACCAGTCATCTACCCAGCACTCCTCAAACTTCCCTGGAGCTTCAGGAAAGCTTTGAAAATACCAATTTCTGGGCCCTCTGGGGCACAACTAGGAGTGGAGTAGGATTCAAAACTCCCCCAAGCCTTAATGCACAACCAGTACTGAGAACCACTGCTGCAAGCCACACCCCCATGGTTCCGCAGGGGTTCCTGGTCCGGGTGGGGAGCATTCACTCTTGCTCAGGCTGGTCTCCAAGTCCTGACCTCAAGCTTTCCTCCTGCATTGCCTCCTGAGTTGCTGGGACTACAGGTGTGAACCACCATGCCGGGCAAATTTTTCTGTTTTTTATTTTGGGGGTAGAGACAGGGTCTTACTATATTGCTAAAGCTGGCTGGGGTTTTTTTGTTTCTTTTGTTTTGTTTTCTACTCACTACCATCCTAGTGAAAGCTGATAATTTTTTTAAACCCAGAAGACTCTTCAAATTAAATATTACTCAGAACAAAAAACCAAAACAAGTCTGCGTGGGTACTGGCTGGGTTGCACCTGCAGCCCTACCCCTAGCACCTGCTTCTATCCTCAGTGCTCCAAGAAACACCCCCTGCAACCTCTGATCTCTCCAAAAATGTCCTCTTAGTGGACCTCCAGTGAGTCTAGAGGGCTTTGGGTGGGCACAGCCACCTGAGAACAATGATGACCCAGCACTTGGCTCTTAGCTTGGCAGGAGCCTGACCTGTGGCCACCAAGAGGGTTGGGAAGGTGTGTAGCACTGGGGTCTCCCCCCGACTTACATTTATTTGTTCACTCAGTTGCACTGCGAATGCTACTATAAGAAAGACAACAGTTCTTGGTGTAGAGGGAGAGAATGATTTGTAAACAGCCACTGCAACTGTGTCCTTCAGATTTTTGGAGGGTGTTGAGCAAGAAAACAATTCATTGCAATCCAGTACACATGTGTATGAATTCCAACAAAAGGTGCAATAGTAGTGCTGAATCTTATCACTCCTATCCTATCCCATCCTAGTCTATCCCATCCCATCCCATCCCATTCTATTCTATTCTATTCCATCTCACCCTGTCCCATCTTAAAATGTTGCTCCTCACCCACTAAATTGGTTTCACGTCCCACCAAGGAGTCACAATCTAAGATTTGAAAAGTGCTGATAGAGCGAAAGGCTCTTTATGGGAGCGCGGAACGTGGTCTGGGCTGAGCAGGAAGGGCCAGCATCCTCGGAGAATCTGTTACTGGCGGGATTTAAGCAGGGCGGGGACAGCTAAGATCTTTGCTCTCGGAAGCTCCTGCAGCCGGCCATGTGGGTGGGCTGAAGGACAAAGGCCAGGGTGCCTCGGTCAGTGCTGCCTTCTGCCTTCAGCCAGTGCTGCTTTTGCATACACCTCCCGGGAAGCATTTGGGAGAAGGGAATTCAGCCCCGGGAAGGCTTCCTGATTGCCTCCCCTCAGGCAGGAGAATCTGACCCTTCATTCCCAGGACTGCAGATGCTGGGGTCCTCTCTGTCTGTCTCCCCTCCCAAGGCCCAGTGTGCACCAGAACAGGTTGCTCAGGCATGTGGAGAACAGAACAAAAGAGGGGGCCCCTGGCCCAGCCTCAATAGCCTCCCACCCTGCATTCTGGCAGCTGCCGGACCCGGCCCATGGGACCCGCCTGGCGCCACAGGGATCAGGCCAACTGAGGATTCCGGGCATGGGTGGAGGGCACTGCCCAGGGTGGGGAGCAGCCAAACGTGGTGTGGAGATGGAGACCAGCAAAACTCTGGAGGAAGAGCGTTCCCCACCCGGCTCAGTGTTCCCTGCTCAGGCTCTTGGAAAGACTCCTGGGCATGGCAGGCTGGGGGAGGCCAGGAGATAAGAGTGTGAGGGAGGATGCAGGGCTGGGGGAGGCCAGGAGATAAGAGTGTGAGGGACGATGCAGGGGTGGGTGTCCTGGATGGGCTGCTCTGCCCACCAGCTCCTAGAGCCAGCTCAGGGACCCCCCAGGGACAGGCAGCTCAGCCGTAGGTCCCACTATGCACCCTGCCCCGGGAAAAGGGAGCTGACCAGGTACTGAGCAGACCTGCAGCTTAGCTAGGGCCATTGCTCCATCCCAGAGCTGTAGGACTGGTGAGGGAAACACTCCAGGGACCTCAACTCTAGGCCACAACACCTTTGGGTGACCTTGGACCAGTCGTGTGCTTCCTTGAGCCTCAGTTTCCTCCCCTGTGCAGCATGACGGTTGACTAAGTCATGAATACCTGTGCTTGTCCACCCTGTATCCCCTCCATTCCAAGCAGCTCCCCAGGGGGTCAAGCCAAAAGCAGGCTGCAGTCTCCTCTTTGAGTTGAGAGTGAGTTTCTAGGGGAAGACACTTTCCACCAGCCTGAGGATGAGGGCATGTCCTAGAAGCGTTTCCAGAGGCAGCCCAGCCCTGGGCTTCCCCTCTCAGCAAGACCCCAGCCATGGGTTGCACAGGAGCCCGCAGGCTCAGATGAGGCAGTCAGGGAGGCAGGCCCCTACTGCTTCCTGCATGAGATGCATGGGTTGGGGTGTACGTTGGGGGAGAGACCCAGTAACTGATCTGAAGGGGCTACTGAAAGTGCTCTTCCTAGCAGGCCCAAGTCTGTGGACATGTTTATAAACTGGGATAATAATATCCTCAGTTGGAAATGGAGATGTGCTTTGTAAATTGTCAAGTGTCAAGCAACTGAGAGGCTCATTCTGGACTCCTCCGTCTGGGCTCCCGTGGAGACGAGGGTGTGCAGAGCGACCCGGCTGTCAGTGTTCCCTCCAGGTCAATGCTCCCCTCCCCAGACAGCTGTGAGGCAATGTGGGAACAGGGCAGAGTAGCCCATCCAGGACACCCATCTGCATACCCCCACCCCCTGCCCTCACACACGCAGCCAAGGACCCAGACTGACAAATGACTCAGACACACAAACACCCGGGAGGAAGCTCAGCACTGCCTGGGGGTACTGGATCAGAGACAGGGCAGCCAGTCCCCCTCCACCCAGCCTCAATCATCTGTTCCAGTTCCCTCAAGTGGTGTCCTGGCTCCCACCCCATGTTTGAACACTTCCTGTATACTAGATTCTCACAGGTAGGAGTTTTGGATCTGAATTGTTTATGAAGACCCCCGTCTCCATGGGAAGAAATTGGGGCTTCTGGGGTTAATTATCGTTGATGTCACCATTATTAGGTTTTATTAGGTAATCCACCCAAGGTCACAAACTATTCAGTATTAGTCTCCATCACAACCATAGTGATGACCACTGACCCCACCTCCTCCTGGAGGTTACAGAAGCACCCCATGCTGGATTCCAAATTCCACAACTTTCAGAACCCCTTCAGAACACAGCCTGTTCTTCCCTTGGGCCAACCCGGTGTGATAAAGTGACACCCAGCAAATGGCCCAGACACACTTCATCCAATCCATTTGCTGCAGACCCTTTACTGCTAGCAAAGTCTGACACCTTCACCTGCACCAGACTCCTTCCTTTCCTGGCCTTTTCTGCCATCAGAGGGGTCCCCAGCTGCCTCTGGGGACAGAGGAGCTGCAGAAGCCTCTCCTCATTTTCCAGCCGAGGTGCTGGCTGTGGGCCAGTGCTGCCGGGTACCCCACTGTAGGTGGCTGCCCGCTCTGGCTCGGTCACCAGCACCAAGAGGGCAGGGCCTCTCCCCTGGGGTTGCCTGTCATGGGTGCACCCCAAGCCTTTCCCTGCTGGCACTCAAAGACAACCCTCCTTCTCTACCCCTGTCCTCAAGCCCCATCCAACCTTGAAACTTTGGGTAGCAGCATCCATCCTTGGGTGTTTTTAGATTCCCTCCTCACTCATCATAGCTAAGCTGGGGTCATCCTCATTTGTCCTCTCACAGTCCAGAACTGTGCTGTCCTGGTTGCTGGCCACATGTGGCTACTGAGCACTTGAAATGTAACTACCCAAATCAAAGTACGCTCTCAATGTAAATACACACTAATTTTAAGACTTAGGAGAAAGCATGCAAAATATTTCATTAATCATTTTTACATTGATTAGAGGTTAAAGGGATGATATTTTTTGACATATTGGGTTAAATTTTTTTTTTTTTTTGAGACAGAGCCTCAAGCTGTCACCCTGGATAGAGTGCTGTGGCATCAAAGCTCACAGCAACCTCCAATTCCTAGGCTCAAGCAAGTCTCCTGCCTCCACCTCCCAAGCAGCTGGGACTACAGGTGCCCGCCACAACGCCCGGCCATTTTTTGGTCGCAGCCATGATTGTTGTTTGACTGGCCGGGCTGGATTCGAACCCGCCAGCTCAGGTGTATGTGGCTAGCGCTTTAGCCCGTTGAGCCACAGGCGCCAAGCCTGGGTTAAATATTATTAAAAGTGATTATACTTATGTTTTATTTTATACAGCTAGTAGAAAGGTTTTTTTTTTTTTGTTTTGGGGGGGTTTTTTTGCAGTTTGTGGCCAGGGCTGGGTTTGAACCCGCCACCTCCAGCATATGGGGCCGGCACCCTACTCCTTTGAGCCACAGGCGCTGCCCAAGCTGGTAGAAAGTTTGAAGTCAGAAGAGGGAAAGGTTTGGGCCTCAATGACTACAGCTGGTTCTCAGGGATGGGGCAGAGGAGCTGTGTGTATGCGGGGGGTGTGGGGGCGGCTGGCTCTGTTTTGCTGCTAATTTTCCACCTCAGTAACTACCTAACCAGCATTCATTTCCTTCCCCAACCTCAGTTTGGTCCATATGAGAAGTGCACACTACCCTGTTAGTGTAATCTTGGCTCTATTTCCCTTGGGGCTGCCTGGAGGGAGCCTCATTCATATGCGAATATGAATGACTGACAGTGGCACCTTCCACAGCTGGCTGATCCCAAGTTCTCCCAGGCTGACCAGCAGCCCATCTCTCTCTCTTAGTGGCCCAGGTTCCCAGGCAGCAGTGGATCCTGCACTCAACAGATGGCAGGACCATGCCTGGCCAAAGAAGAAAACAGAAGCCATATCCCACAGATTCGGGTGGGGGGGAGGGGCAGGGGGGAGGGTCTATCCACACCAGCAGCCTCTGTCCCCATCTGCTGGAAAGCACATCTATGTTTATTATCCAACACTAGTGGACTGCAAGGGAGACAGAAATGGGTTCCCCCTCAAACCACCTTCTGTGATGCCCAGACCAGCGGGGCGTAAGAGGAAGCACCCAAGCTCAGCCCAGAAGAACCCACACACTAAGGATCCTTAGAGGGGCCCAGGAAACAGGGATGCTGGGGGTTGAATGATGGGGCGCAGACCCAGAGTGATGGAAGCCAGGACATGCTGAGATCCGAGTGCTTCATCACCAAAAATCCAGGGCTCAGACCTCCAAGACAACTCTGGGGTCTGAGGAGCAGCTCCACCAGACAGAAGAGGCCAGTCAGGAGGCAGGATGGCCCCACCTACCTTGAACCTTTGGGTAGCAGTTTCCACCCAGGAAAGCAGGTCAAGCTGGGTGGTGCAGGGTTCTGAAAGCCAAAGTAAGTTTATCTTGATGGCAACTGTGGATTTCTGAGCAAAGCAATGCTATTCTCAGAGCCATGCGGAGGCTGGAAATTCTGTCCTTCCAAAATGTGTGCACCTGGAGGCCCTGGAAGACAGAAATGGCCTATGAGTGACTCACCGGGGTGTCCTTCAGCGGCACCGAGCCATGCAGCAAGTGGGAGGGTGAGGCTTGTCAACAGTATCGGTGAAGCCAATGTTCACCAAGCAGCCAGGCGCACCAGGCAGTCTTCTGTGGGTGGTTCTGTATGTGTGACCTTATTTCATCTCTACAGCTAGGCAGGGAGGTGGCACCATGCATAATGTGCTTCTTGAATGCACAAGGAAATGAATGAAATAAATGAATGGTGGTCAAGGACTGCAATCCCCAGTTCTTGTATGATAAGTTACAGGCGTTCAGCTAAATTGTACAGGGTGATCAGGGCAGTAGATTTGATTCTGAATGGAGGCCCCCTTTTGAGGCATACAGATGCCTTGTGGAATGTGTATAAGTGGGGTCCCTGCAATTTGCAGAGGCTGCTAAAGGAGAAGGGGGACACAGGTTGGAGACAGGACACAGGACCCTGGCCCTGAAGAGAGAGGTCAGTGGGACATTCTCAAGCCCACCCCTGCAAGTGCCCCTCCACACTCCTCCTGGGTCCCCTACCGTAAGCTCCCTCCCGCTGGCCCCAGACTCTCTCCCCATCCTGGAATTAATAAAGACTCCGAGCAGACTGCGGTTTGCAAGTCTGAAAGCTGGTTCCTGCCCACGTCACTGCCCCGAGAGGAGTGGGGCCCAGCTCCCCACAGCACCCCCTACTTTCCCCCTTCCTGGGAGGGGGTAGGCACATAAGTACACTCCTGACCTCCCCTCCCTGCCACAGGCACATCCCAGGCATCCAGCCTGAGACCCTGCCTGAGTGCCCTATCCCCACTAACAATGGCCCCACAAAATCTCCATCAGCTACCCCCAAATAAAAACACACTGCTAGAAAGAGCAAAGGCTTGCAAGCACAGCCTCAAGACAATTCCCCTAGCACATCCCCACTGCCGAAATTCTGGAGCAGCCAATGCCAGAGACCCAGGGAAAAGGAGGGATTGTCCAGGGTCCCAGGGTGGCCCAATATAGAGTTACATTTGATAGCCACACTAAAAACAGGAGTGGCACTTGCAGACCCAGTGGCTGCAATGATAGTATTAATATACTGGCACTAGTGCTAGATGAGTACAAGGCATTATTGATCCAGCAGGCATGGTGCAAAAATATGTGATCATATTTCATTTGTCTTTGCAACAACCCTCCGAGCTAGGGATGTTTACCACCCCTTGACAGACGAAGAAAATGAAGCTCTCTGGAGAAGATACTCATCCCCCACCCCCAAAGAAAGTATTAGAGCCAGAATTTAGTTCTAGGTCTACTGAAGTTCAGTGCTTGCCTTTGACCTGTCCACTCCTGGCCACCACCCCTGCAGGAGCTCCAAACTACCACCATGCTCCTGCCTGGATAACCAGCATCCAGTGTGTCCCTCAAACCTATGCTGGTTCAGGGAGAAGCCCACAGGACACATGGCCTCTATTTGTCCCCAACTGGCTGTGACCTAGAGCAAACAACCAGTTTCCCTCGCCTATCTTCTGGCTCCTACACTTCTTCTCCACTAGAGAGGGTTGGGGGGCATGATCCACCTTGCTTCATCCCACGTCCCACCCCCCAAACCCACTCGGTTCCCATCCTGCTCAGGCCAGCAGACAAGAATGGTCTGAGTTCCCCTGCCGTGCTGTCCCAGCTGTTTCAGAGCAGGCCGCCCCCTCCTGGCCACCAGAGGAATGTCGGCCCTTCCCACAGGGCCAGAGAGAACCTGCACTCTGGGGGCTCCCAGGTCTGGTCAGGGCACTAGGGGTGCTCAGCATTGGGATGGGCAGTAGCTCATTGAGAACGAAGAGGCCAGGCTGCTTCTCAGTCTGCATGAGGCTCCCGTCCCTTCGTTTCCCCTTGGCGACCCCGGGGGTCCACTGACCTTTGCCAGACACAGATCTGGGGGTGGGGCTGGGATCTTGGCCCATGCATCATGAAGTCTGTGTATCAGGGTCCTCCGAGTGCTCCAGATACCCAGGGGACAACACCAGCATGGCCTTAATTTCCAGGCCATCCCTTGCCTGCAGCCTCCTGGCCTCTACACCCATGGACCCTAGACCTGCCCGACACTCCTCCCCATCTTCAGGCAGGAGATTGAGACCCTGGCCCCTGCAGGATGGAGTCCTGCTGTATGTCAGTGTCCCCCTTGCATCCCCTGGATCTCCCACAGAGCAACACCAACCGGATCTTAACTTCCAGGCCACTCTGCCTGCAGCCCCTCAGCCACTACAGACATTGGAACCCCCAGCCCAGGCGATACCTCCCCTCCCCAGCTTTGGGCAGAACCTGTCTCCAGCCAGACCTGGGGGTGTTGGAGAGTCTGGAGGGCCAGGGTGGGGGCCGAGGCGCGGGACAGCTGGCCTGTGTCCCCACACTGGGCCCGGGGCCCAGCCGGAGGGGCGGGGGCCTGGCCGCTCAGACCTTGGCTGGGGCCAGGATTTTTGGCCGGGCCGCCGGGCCCTCCCTCCTGCTTCCTCTCCCGAGGGCTGTCCTGGCAGAGGCCCCCCTCGCACTTTCTGGCGGGAACAGGGCCAGCAGCGAGAGAACAGCCACAGAAGGAAAGCGGGCAAGAGTCGGGAAGAGTGAGTGTGCGTGTGTGTGTGTGTGTGTGTGTGTACGTGTGTGTGCAGGAAAGAGTCCACAGCCCGTGGGACCCACGGGCAGGCTGCGGCCTTTCGTAACTGCCCCTCCCGCGCCCCCTCCCCGCCCTCCCCGCCCTCCCTCCCTCCCTCCCTCCCTCTCTCTTTCCCTCCAGCCGACCAGGCAGCAATTACGCTTTGGGGATAAAACGAGGTGCGGAGAGCAGGCTGGGGCATTTCTCCCCGAGATGGCGGGTCTGACAGCGGCAGCCCTGAGGCCTGGAGTCCTGCTGCTCCTGCTGTCCATCCTCCACCCCTCTCGGCCTGGAGGTAAGGGCCCCTCACCCCAACCCGTCCCATGCTGCAGCCGCTGGACTCACCAGAGGGAGCCCTCACCCAGCTCCTCCAGGGGTTCCAGGAAGGACCCCTTTTGGCCACAGGGTCCTTAGAACTATCTGCCCGGAGCCAGCCCCATGCTGAGGAAGAACGTGTCAAATAGTCACCCCTGACTCAAGAGAGTCCCCACCCAGTGTCCTGGCTTTGCTACCAGGGGCCCTTGCTCTACCTGGATGCCCTCCCTGCCAACGGCAACCCTGTTAGCCTATGAGCACTGGCGGCTTGCACACCTGTGGCTCCAGTGGGGGGTGCATGCCAGCCCTGGGTACAGTGGTCCCTGGGTTGAGAGCAACTCAGCCACAGTGAGCTGTGTGACCTCAGTGGCTCCTAGGATGTCAGGTCAGGGTCATACTGATTATGGGATTGCAGGTTGAAAAGATGCTGCCATGTCTGTCCCTGTGAAGAGGCTGGGATTCCTGCATGTGCACGCGTGTGTACGTGTCTGCATGAACAAGTGTGCCGTGTGCTCTTGCACAGGTGTACATATGTGCATACACCCAGCTGTGTCACTGGCTGGGGGCCAGGTGTGTGTGGGGGTATGAATGTCTGTCCACCGGTTCATCCGTAGACAGGAGTATGTGTATGCATGGGAGGGGTATGTGAAGGTGGTTGGTAGTGTGTGCAGACGACTGCCACCCGACAGACATGCACCTGGGAGACCTGGTGTCCAGGTATGTCATTGTGTGTGATCGAGCGTGTGCACATGTATGTGTCTGTATGTGCATTCTGAGTGGAGGAAGGCAAGCCGGGGAAGGTATCTATCTCCTGGTGAGATAGTACAGCTGGCAGCAGAGGCTGCAGTGGACACTGGGGCATTGCTGGACCACCTGGTGTGTGCCCCAACCTGGGCATAGCTAGCTCTTAGGTCCCGGGGGCACCCTGTGGGACTGCTATGCAGCAGCCAACTGGGGGGCACAGGAGGGGCCACAGGAAGAGCCAGGAGCAGCTCATGGGCCATGCAGTTGGGGGAGCTGGGCCAGGGTCTTGTTCCCATGGAGGTTCTCCTTGCCATGAGAACCAGACCTTTAATGGGGAGGGAGGCTGCAGGGTGGAGCAGGGGGGCAGAGGGCTGGAGAAGCAGCAGCTGCTTCCGTGAGATTGACCGGCTGGGCTGCCGCTGGGAGCAGGAGCTTCCTGTGCAATGTCCACTCCTGGACCTGGGTGAGGTCAAGGGATGTGGGCACCAAGCAGCAAGACCTGGCAAGAGCAGCCAGGCAGCAATTGAGGCCAGCAGC
This sequence comes from Perodicticus potto, assembly GCA_963574655.1. NCBI lineage: Eukaryota > Metazoa > Chordata > Mammalia > Primates > Lorisidae > Perodicticus > Perodicticus potto. The sequence goes on along the minus strand of CAUYRH010129864.1, from coordinate 5,322 downwards.
TCCTCCCCAGGGTTATCCCCAGCTGCCCATCCTCCTAGTCAGTGCTGAGACATGTAGCATGGCAGGTAATCCTCATAGGAACCTCAAGAGTCAGGAATCATCATCACTTTACAAATGAGGAAACTGAGGCAGCCCCTGGGAGTTAGTACCAGCCAGATCTCTGCCCCAGTCAAACGGTGAGGGGATGGGAAGGAGGTACCAGATAACATCTGGGGAGGGGCAGGTATGGAACTGAGCCCTAAGGCAGGCATGCCCCCAGCAAAGTGAACTCTCTCCTGGCATCCTTAGTGACACCACCGAATGCTTAGCTGGCCTCATTGTTTACAAAGCCCAGCTTTGTCCCAGGTGAAGGAACTAGAGGGTCCCGAAAAGGGGCATGTGAATGGGTGAGGTCTCCTGGGGTGTCTGCACAGCCTACCAGAGTCTAGAGAGGTCAGGGAGCTAGAAGGGTCTCAGTTACACACTCCCCGCCATCCACCTGGCTGTTCTTCCCCTTCAAAGAGGAAGATGTCGCTTATTTGAGTTCCCCCAGCTCCAAGGAAGAGTGTTACAGTGAAAGGAAGGAGGAGGCCATAGAGAGCTTCCAGGGAAGAACATGCTGCCTGGTCCCCCCAGAAAAAGAGAGCTTGAGAAATTAAACTGAGTATAATCCTCTCTCCATCCTCTAGGAATAGTATCAGGGTTTTTTCCTCCTAGTTTCAGAACTGAAGCTGCTTTGCAACAGGGATTTTCAACCTGGCTGCGTGTTAGAGTTCCCACCCAAGAATCCCTGCTTGGCTTGGTCTGGGGAGCTGCCAGGACACGGAGACTTTTAAAGTTCCCCAGGTGGCTGATGAACCACCAGGGCTGAGAAGCTTGGGTTTAGAGGTTGATCCTCTCGGTGCATCTGCTTGGGCCTTGGCAGGAGGGCCGATGTGCCCCCATGAGGGAAGGGACAGAGTCATCCATCAAAGGTCGGATTGTTTTTGAAAAACCTTTGGCAGCCTTCTCCATGCAAACAACAAACAGCTTCGTGCAGTCTTATCTGCTCTTCAAGCTGGCCCCCTGGACTTTGGCTTGGCAAAGCCCCCTGCCAAAGCCAGCTGGACAGCTGCCCCCTCTCTTTGAACCTGGAGCCCAGGCCCTGGGCAGAAGGCCCTGCATGTGACCAGGGTCAACTGCGGGTCTGCAGGCAGGCACTTCATCTCACTGACTCTCTGTTTCCCTGGCTGCAAAATGGGGAGAAACATCCCTACCCGAAGCATCTCCTTGGGCTGGTGGGAGGTCCAATGCAATATCTGCACAAAATGCATCATGTAAGAGGGCCGTGGGGATGTTCATTTTATTTTAGTGTGTTCTCTAACTCAGAATCTGCTAATTCATGCTGTAATTAGTGCACATTTCTAAGGTTTGATTCACCCTCTTGCTATTCACACTACGTTTGGTCTAGTGTGGGGCAGCGGATATATAAATAGATGTGTGGTGATGGGGGAAGCAGAGAAGACAGGGGGTGGGGGTGCTCCAGGAAATCCTGGAAGGCTTCACAGCAGAAGTGACATTTGAGTTTGACCTTAGAAGAAAAGTAAATGTTTGAGGGGCTGTCAGTGGATAAGAGGTGAGGCTCCATCTCTGAGACTCTAGTAAGTGGAATTAGAGGAACGGAGAAACTGATTCTATCTCAATAGGCAGAAGACCTCTCTGCAGGCAAAGCTAACAGTATTGGGAGGGGACGATTTTCCTGTCACAAGAGGTGTGCAAGCAGAGGCACGAGGGATGTTTACAGAAGGCGTTTCGGCCCAGCCAGAAGACTGTTATGATCCCTGAAAGTCTAGGATCATGATTCTAAGATGCAAGAGACAAGTTCCACCCTGGGCTAGTCGGTGGAACAAGCCAAACCCACATAAAACAAGACAAGCATTCTCCGGGCCAACTGCTTTGGGCCAGCTGAGCGGCACAGTCAGGGAGAGCCACAGGCTCAGGGAAGGCAGGAGGAAACGTCTGACCTCAGCGTCGGTGGGAGGGTAGGATTTGGATAGAGGTGAGGGCATTCCCGGCTGGTGCCAAGGAGTGGAGGTGGGGTGAGGTTGGCCCACGGGGCATGGGGAGGAGGCTGCTGCCTTTTCAAAGGCCCTTGATCAAACTCCTGTCTTGTTTTAGGCTCTCCCCTCCTACACTTGCAGAAACACAGGCAAGGACCCTTTGCAGTCCCTAAACCGTCTCTGTTTCCTTGGTACAAAGTGGGGATCCAAATCTTGACCTCGCAAACTGTCATGGTGCAGGCACAGAGTTTGGCAAACACTGTTGGGGTCTGGATCGTGGAGGCAGAGAGTGGGGAGAAGGGGAGAGTGGGGATTGGGAGACAAGCTGAGTCCTCCTCCAGAAAAGGCCTGACCACAGGTTCTGTGGGGGAGCAGAAGTTCAGGAGAGAGGAAGTCAGGGTCCAGCCAAGACAGAGGGCTCAACAAGCCTGAGGCAGACCCCTAAGGAAGCTGGGGATGGAACAGATCAGAGTCAGATCCAGAGGCAACCTCCCTGCCTCCCCTCCACCTAACTCACCCATCATTTATTGAGCATCTACTGGCCTTGGGTGTATACTGTGTAGCAAAGTGGGATAAAATGGAAATTCAGGGTCACTATCATTTTATTTATCTTTTCATTTTAGAGCAATTATCGTGTGCCAGATCCAGGACAGTACATGGCCTCTTAACTGAACCCTTTGATAACTCATAGCAACCTTGCACTGCAGTGACTATTAGCCCACATTGCAAGAAAGGAAACTCAGGTTGAGAAAGGTTGTGTGACTTGCCCAAGTTCATACAGGTGGTAAAAGGAGCAAGGGCAAGATTAGAAGCCAGAGCAGACTGTCCTGAGCCCTTCACTCTCCCTTCCCATTACACCATTGTCTGCAGTCTGCTCTGGACCCAGAGAGCAGAGAGGAGGGGAGAGAGGGCCATGAGGAAGGAGGGCTAGGGAGAGACAGGGGAAGAAGGAGAGAGGCTGAGGCCAAGGACGACATACAAGAAACAGTGCTGAGAGCTGGAGACTGGAGCCAGGGAAGGCATCAGAGGCTCCAGGCAGGCCATGTGTGGGCTTGGCAGCTGATGACAGGGCCAAGCGTCCATTCCCAGCAGGCCCAGCCCTCCCTGGGCCACTTCTCTGGGCCCCAAGGCGCTGACCAGATTGCTTGCATACTCTAGGCCTGGACTGCAGTCCCTGGGGGGTCACAGGCCCTGGAGGGGGATGGCGCCGGAGCTTTGGCACGGGGTGGCCGTGATAGTTCGGCATCCCCAATCCTGCTGGACTGCAGCTGAGGCTGATGGAGCCCTGAGGCCAGCAAACCCAGCTGTGCAGCGTCGCCAGGCCATGGAGTCCAGACGTCTGGACATACTGCAAAGCTGTCTGACATGGCTCCCAGCCCCTCCTATGCTCCACAAGACCCCTCCAGCCCCTTTCAGCAGAGTGGTTCAGGGACTAGGGGCCTTGGTAAGGAGGACTTCTAGGGTGGAGCCAAAGGCCAATTTGAGACCCAGTCTATTGCCATGGTGATGGCCCAGGCCTAGGTCTGGGGCCAGCTTCATAGTGTTCCCCAGTGACAGCTTCACTGATCCGTGGGGACTGAACTCATGATCCTGCCTGGCCAGTGAATTAGCTTTTCCTTAGGAAACTATTCACTTTGCTCATTCATGGTGTCCCCCTGCGGCCCCGGCGCCTCCTAAGACAGCCCTGTGTCTGCTAGCCAGAACCCCACCCAAGCACTGGGCAAGTGGCTGAGGATGCTGACCTCACGCCATCCTATCAGTGTGGGAATGGCTGCATTTTTGCTGGCAGCAGCTGCATCTCCTAACTGCCCAGCTGCTCAGAGCAAGAGAGAGTGGGCTTCCCTGTGAGAGATGCTCAGATGCAGCCCCCATTGGGCCCTTCCTTGCCCACAGGCCCTGCCTCCAAGGAGAGCCAGGTGCCACCTCATGAACCATCATACTTTAGAGGAGTGGCTTAAGTGTGAATACAGGCTGCATCTCTTTCCAGTGATTTGGCTCCAAGGACATCCATGACCCCCTTTGAGCCTGATTTCACATCTGTTAAAACAAGAATAATAAGCCCTGCCCGTGGAACCTCACAGGGCCACTTTGTGGAGTAAGAATGAGAATACACTTGGCCAACAGAAATTGCTTTGGAGACCAGCAATATCATTAGCACTACTGTCACCATCCTTGTTCCCATGCTTTTATTAGTTCTGGCTAATGAAGGACTCTACCTGCTTCCTTCCAGGGATCCCAGGGGCAGTTCCTGGAGGAGTTCCCGGTGGAGTCTATTATCCAGGTAATGTACCAGAAACTTTCACACAGCCAGGTAAGGCAGGCAGTGATGTTAGGAAGTCAGGCACATTTTGACACTGCAGAAAGTAAGAACACCAACATGCCTACCCAGGGACCCAGAAATGATGCCCACTTAAAAATGCAGTTAACATGACATTGTTTTGCAGCCCCTGAGATGGTACATTTTCTGAAAGATGAAACGCAATAATTAGGAGGCTGTCGGGAGGCAGGCACCTTCACGCATTCCTGCCATTAGAAGATCCGCAGCCTTCAATCCATTAATCCCACTCTTGGGAGCCTATACAAAGGAAATAATTGAAAAGAACAATCTGCACCAGGTTCATAGGACTGTTATTTGCAAAACATGTAAAAAAGAAAGAAAGAAAGAAAGAAACCCACCCTACCCAAGGGTGTGATTGAGTAAACTCTGAACTATTAGGCAGCTGTAGAAAGTATTAATATGCTGCTGTCTGTTGAAATGTGGGGAAGTATTTTTAAAATATTTTTTGTTTGTGGGTGGCGCCTGTGGCTCAGTGATAGGGCACCGGCCCCATATATCGAGGGTGGCAGGTTCAAACCCAGCCCCTGCCAAACTGCAAGAAAAAAAAAAATAGTTGGATATTGTGGCGGGCACCTGTAGTCCCAGCTACTTGGGAGGCTGAGATAAGAGAATCGCCTAAGCCCAGGAGTTGGAGGTTGGTGTGAGCTGTGTGAGGCCATGGCACTCTACTGAGGATGACAAAATGAAACTCTGTCTCTAAAAAAATGTATATATATATTTTTGTTTGCTTTTGCTTTTATTTTTAGGGGGAAGTTGTTTTTTTTTTTTAATGTATATATATTTTTTTGTTTGCTTTTGCTTTTATTTTTATTTTTTTTATTTTTTTCAACTTACAACGCAATCGGCTTATATTTAATATAGTACTTCTCATCATAGAGATGTTAATCAGTTAATTATTATAAAGTTTATTTCTTTTTCAAATTAGATCTTTCCTCCATTTCAATGTTAATATAAAGGATTTAGTTT
>CAUYRH010129862.1:0-16627 GCA_963574655.1 Perodicticus potto | reverse complement strand
AAAAAAAAACTACCCACAGATAAATGATGTGATCAGTTGCCTGAACATTATCAAAAATCCAAAACATATCAAGTTAACTCTTTTTTTATTTATGATAGATTCGATATTAGCCTTAGGGACTGATTCCACTGAAAGATGCTTAAGATTTGGGGAAATTCAGATACAGTAAATTCCAAAGCATCTAAATATCTTAATGTTTTGCTGTATGTATGGAACTTTACCTTTTTTGCTAATTCTAATAAGAGAATATTCTTCCCTATTAAATTAAATTGCTGACCTTTATAAGTTTCAGAAAAATAAATTACAGAAAAACAAATGATAGAAAAAAACATACAAGTGTGACTAATTTGGGGATTTTGCTGATACTATTTAAGTTCACCCTTCACTCTTCCCCTGTGACCCATAACCAGGCAAGCTGAAGAAGGGATAGTGTTTCCTCCTTTGGCACCAGTGGGACATTCATACCCTGCGAGCCCCTGCATGCAGGTGGGAATTCTCACTGGGCTCCATTCCCTAATCACAAACTCAGGCCAGTCTTTTCAACTTGCTCTCATAAGCCATTTCAGATCTAATCCATCTGTCTGCCCTGTGGTCCCAGAGACCTCAATTGTGTTACTGTTAAAACTTTTTGTACCCTCTGGGAGTGTATGGCATCATCAGTCTTCAAAATATGAAATAAATTTTGGGTAAAAATATATCTGCCTCTCCAAGTGACCATAACAGTAAAATTATCTGTTCTAACTTTAGATTAATATATTTCCCTTCACACAAAATGTGTAGGTTTTTAATAAAGAGGGGTAATAAATTACCAATGCATAGCAGTGATGAAAGAAATCTAAAAAGTAGTGAAAATTCAAGAACTTATGATATTCTAGTGACTCAGAAATACAACTTTAATCACATTTATCTCTGAAATCTGTGCCTTATAATCAATTATATCAAATAATTATAGCGTTACATACAATGAATGATACATCATAAAAATTAATGACATCTTAGTTTTGATGAAATTTGAAGATCTGCATTTTCAGCAGAGAGGGTTTATGTCCAAGAAGAGCATATCAGGAAGAATTTTGTGTTTTAGTATGTGCCTATTTTTAAGGCTACTGTTTTTCTATGCTCAAATGCCTAGATAAAGATAAATTTAGTAAAAAATACCTTTAAAAAAGGTTGAAGTTCTGTTGTTAGACCTTAAGGGTAGCAACATGGAACACACATGGGTGGAATAAAGATGAAACCTCTCCCAAGTACTATCAATCCAACACAGGGGTTAGGAAACCTAATCTGGATACACAGGTAACTTTAAAATGTGCAATCAGGAAGTCAAGATAGAGCTTTTAAACAGCAAAGTAAGTGAAATACTGAATCAGTTAAACTGTTTAAACCAGTGGTTCTCAACCATCCTAATGCCACGACCCTTTAATACAGTTCCTCATGTTGTGGTGACCCCAACCACAAAATTATTTTCTTAACACAATGAAAATAATTTTATGTTTGGGGGGTCACCACAACATTAGGAACTGTATTAAAGGGTCACAGCATTAGGAAGGTTGAGAACCACCTAATGAATCCCAGCTTCAGAAAGATAATCAGGTGGCATTCAGGAGAATTTCCTAACCCTGGTTTTATTGAATCTTTGCTTAGCTCAATAATCTAAATGTCAAAACTTCTAAGAAAATCACATATAATAAGCATAATAATACTTTAAACATATAGAATTTTTATTAAAGTTAAAGTTTTGACTTTTAAAATATCTAATGCAGCATGGTCCATTGTAAGGATCAAATTATCAGTATTGTTATGAATTTATTATTAGCAATATGAAGGTAGTGCAGGGGAAGAAAAATCATTTTTCTTCTACCTTTCTAGGTATGCAGCAGGGCCTCTATAACAAACAAAAGATTAGTAAGAGAAAGCAGGCAAAAATTTATTAACTTTATTAATCTCAATATTAATTTATCAGCATGTATATCTCCTATATACATGAGAGAAACTCAAGTATGAGCAATTCAAAGAGGTGGTTAAAATTTAGAGTTATCTAGCATCTTTAATAAAGAACAATAAATTTATAGAGGAAATGATAAGAGTTAGGAAAATGGTTTTAGGTTTCCAAGGGTTGGAAACCATGGGAAGATAAACACAATACATAGGGGAAAAAACCAATGGAATAAGGCTTGTTTACAGATTCCTCTGGTGCCGTCTCTGGGCTGATAAGAGTCAACAATTGTGTTAGTAAAGGAGAATTTATATCTTGCCTTTAATCCTTTAGTCAGAAAAGAGGAGGTTGAAGATAATTGTACATTTTTTTCCCCATTTCTCTGTGAGCCCTCAAAAAAAAGAACAAGATTTCTTCAGAGGAGTTGCACAATAATGTCTACTGTGCTGAACTATGAATCAGGCATTTATGTTATGATGTTGGCAGGTTTGTCTAAAACCATATACAAACTAAGCTATGTTATTTAATTCAGGGTCAGCAAATTGGACCCTAATCAGCCATGATACTTATACAGTATTCACCTCATGACTGATACTGTCTAAATGGCTGCCAAATTGACTATTGCAATGAGAAATACCCCCAGGCTCTATCAGGATTGATTGGTTTGGAAAGCATACCATTCTCACACTACATATCAGTTATGAGTGCAGAGAAGGAATGTGTTCCCTTGCTATGTGTTTTCCATCTTTGCCAAAAAGTGTCTTCTAAAATATAGTGACAGTACAATTTTTCTATTTATTATTTCATTTTATTCTGTCAACATATGTGTATTCAATGCTTACTCTTTTCCAAACATTTCTATAGTTGTGACAAGATGTGTATGAAGCCAAGCTTTTGGTGGGCTTACAATTGATTATTGTCAAAGATAAATTGCACAGGTCAGCGCCTGTAACTCAGTGGCTAGGACCCCAATCACACACTGGAGCTGGTGGGTTCGAACCCAGCCAAGGCCTGCCAAACAACAATGATAACTACAACAAAAACACATCTGGGCATTGTGGCGGGCACTTGTAGTCCCAGCTACTTGGGAGGCTGAGGCAAGAGAATCACGTAAGCTCAAGAGTTTGAGGTTGCTGTGACCTGTGACGGTACAGCACTCTACTGAGGGCAACAAAGTGAGACTCTGTCTCAAAAAAAAAGATAAATTGCACAAATGAACAAATACACGAGGAGGAAAAAAAATTCAGATAGTGATAAATACTATGAAGAGCCGAAAATGAGACAATGTCGTTAGAGAAGGTTTTAGTATTAATTTCATTGAGCTTTCTAAGAAAATACTTTTAAGATGAGCCTTGAGAGATTAGACAGACCCAGCAATATGAAGATCTGGGATCTATGGCCTTTAGGGAGGAAGAATAGTAAATGCAAAGACCCTAAGGCCAAAATAAATTAATTTTTGAAGCACGGAAATAAGATTACACATCTAGTGTAGATGAAACTTTCAGATAAGAAAGATAAGTAAAAGGTAATGCTGGAAAAGTAGGTAGATTTCAAAAACAGAATAAGTAGGGACTGAAAGCCATTATATCAATTTTGGATTTTATTCTAATTGTGAACATAAGAAGGAGTTGTTAAGATAATATTATAGGTAAGATATAAAATAGTTTGGATTAGAGTGCTAAGAGCATAACTTAAAAATGGTGAACCCATATAGGATATATTTTCAAATAATACAGGATTAACTCCATGATGAATTGCTTGTGTTTATACTGTACGTAGTGCGTGGTGCGTATGGGGTGGTTAATGAATGTTGGGGATAATTCTTGGTTTCTGCCATAATGGGTAGCTGTTTAGAGGGAGAGCTTTGTTTCCCTGCCAAATTATTGTTTAGCAGGGCAAATTATTCCATTATAATGTAAAAAAATGTACAGATAATGAGTTCAGATGAAATTAGATTGTATATCTTATTTTAGCAGGAGTTAGAATGTATTTTTTAATGTTTTCTTATAGTTATATTAATTTTCATGTATAGCCCAAGAATGAACCCAAGAAAATGTTTAGAAAATTTTATTTCATTTTTACATTTGACCTCAAGCAGCAAAATTATTAATCAATAGTAATTTATTTTTGTTATTTTAAATTATATCATAATATTAGCCCTATCCCTAATTTCCCATATGACTCTCATTTCTAAAATAAGATAAAGAATACAGAAACATTCCCTATGTCTCTCAAAGATTATGTATACTTTGCAAAAAATAGTTACAGCCAAAGCATATTTTCTGAGACCTCACACAATATTTATCCTTTCACTGTGGAATTTTAGCCCACAAATTATTCTTTTGTTCTAAAACCAGAATCCAGAATTCTGCCATTATCACACAATCATATGCAAGTACAATGTTTTAAAATAAAGAACTGAATTTGCAAAATATAAGCAGTAGTTCTATGATTTGCATGTAATAAAAATGGTTTGAGACTTCCATGGATAATTCTAGTCCAGGAGAAACCATTTGCTTTTATGTACCTGTTATAAGTAACATATATTGCTAAAATGATTAATTCCACTTCAGATACACTGATCAGTTAAAATTCCCTGGGGGTGTTTATGTTACAGTATCCCACAATGAAGTTTATATAAAGGTTTGGAATAGAAACTATTGCCTGAAAACCAAACGCAGCCTGTTGCCTGTTTTACAAATAGGTGTATTTTAACAAGCCATGCTCATTCAGTTACATGCTACTTAGGACTGTCTTCTCACTACAATTGTAATTGCAACAAAGAACATGCAGCCTGCAGAAAAAGGCAAAAATACTCACTACCTGGTTTTTTAGACAAAGAGTTTGCCACCTGTGGTTCAGATGCTTTTCCTCCCCTCCCTTTTCCCCTCTTTATTCTCCTTATTCTTCCTGCTTTTTCCCCTTTTCTTTTTATCTAAACTAACAAGGAAAATTTATGACTTTGCCAAAGGTTATAAGTTATAAGATGCTTGAATTAAGTTGGAAGATTACATGTGATGACTGTTGGGAACAACTTTTGAAAATTGTAAGGTAGAACATTACAAATCTTTAAAATCCTGTGTAATACTGAAACTCAGCTCATCTGTTATCTTGTATCTAATTAGTGATTTGAAATTAACCTTCCAAGTCCAGTAAGCATATATTTGTTTAAAATTATATGAGAATAACTGTTCAAAAGAGAGTATTTGCATCTTTGACCATAGAAGTTTATCTCTAGAATATCTTAGATTGGTTGAAAATCTTGTGAATATGTCAATCACCCAGTGAAGACCTAAATGATATCATTGTCATTAGAGCATGTTAAGTCTGATTGAATTGATTCTTGCATCATACTGAATTCCTGAACTCAGTATTTATATATCGATCGCTGCGAAATGTAGCTAGACACATATCAGCAAACACTTATTGCCCTATGTTTCAGGCAGAGTTTAGTGAATTTGAAGGTTTCCGTGACAAATTATAGATATTAGGAAGGAATTTTTAACTGTAAAGGTATAGACATTTATCTAAAAGCATATCTCAGCAAAACCATTAAATTATGTTAATTAAAGAGAAAGCTAAGAATTTCTGATAAAAATATTTAATATTTTGAATTTTTCAATTTTTAAATCTAATCTTTGAAGCTGAATTGGTTATAACTATGTGGTACATAAGCAGAAAGAAATGATGGGTTATAAATGGAAATATCTCCACATTTATAGCAATAAGAGAGAGAAAGAGGATTGATGAATACGATGTTTTTAACTGTGTGCCAGCAATGAATGCCACTGATTTATTATGTAGATCACTCTTTTAGCAAACCGATTTTACTACCCTGTCATAAATACAATTTTCCTTCCCAATTATAAGTCTAACCTATTGATTTTTCTCTCTTCTATGTTAGAAACACAGATAAATATATACAATATCTGCACAGGTATACACATAATCTTAGGTACATGTGGCATGTCCACATGCAGATATGTGTGTCTATGCTCACTAGCTATTTCTAATAGACTAAGCCGCTTTTTCTTGCATCTACTTCAGCTCTACTTATTTTATTTATTCTCTTTCTTCATAATGCTGATAGAAATAATTTACATAAGAGATAATTTAAATAAGGCAGAGAGAGTGGTTAAAATTATATTATACAAGAGTCTTCACCTTGAGATGACAATATAAACCACCCTTTTACAATAAAGTCCTTGCCCCCATTAGCTGATGTTTTCCTCTTAATATGACAGCAGATTTTAAGATCCCAGAAACACTAAATTTCTTCTCTTTTCCCCCCTCTCTCATCTCTCTCATTCCCTTTCTTTTTTTTTTTAACTAAAAATAGGCTTAAAAAATAAAAAAAAAAGAAGATTAAGACAGCCCAGTAGTTTTCAAACCTTACAGTTGAGTCTTCGATCCATTTGGATTTAATGTTTGTGAATGGGAAGAGATAGGGATGTTGTTTATTCTTCTACATGTGGCTATCCAATTCTCCCTGTACCATTTATTGAATAGGGCTTCTTTTCCCCAATACATACTGTTGTCTATTTTGTCAAAGAACAGTTGCATGTGGCTGCATGTGGATAGTTTTACATCTGGTTTCTCCATTGGTCTATATCTCTGTTTTTGTGCCAATGCCATGCTGTTTGGGTAACTACAGCCTGGTGGTATAGTTTGAAGTCTGGCAATATCATGCTTCCAGATGTGTTCTTTTTCCTTAAGATTGCTTTGACTATTCAAGCTCTTTTCTGGTTCAAGGGTAGGATATTTTTTTTATATCTGTGAAATATGGCATTGGTATTTGGATGAGGATTGCATCAAATCTGTATATTAACTTGGGTAGTAGGGACATTTTAACAATGTTGATTCTACTGATCCTTGAGCATGGTATGTTTTTCCATTTGTTTCTGTCATCTGCAATTTCTTTTCTCAATTTTTTGCAATTCTCTTTGTAGAGATCTTTTGCCTCCTTGGGTAATTATATTCCTAAACATTTTATTCTTTGTAGATATTGTGAATGATACTGAGTCTTTGATTTCACTCTCAGTTTGACTGTCATTGATATATCAGGAATGGTACTGATTTATGTACGTAATCTGAAATTTGTCACCTGATACTTTGGTAAATTTTTATAAGCTATGACTTTATTAAATTTATCAATTCCAGGAGTCTCTAGGCGGAATCTTTGGAGTTTTTCCTACTTATGAGACATTATTGTCATCAAAGTGTCTTAGTTCAACCTCCTCTTTCTCAGTTTGGATACGCTTTGTTTCTTTTTATTTTCTGGTTGCTCTGGCCGAAACTTCCAGCATGATGTTGGGCAGTGGTGACAGTGGGCATCCATGTCTTGTTCTAGTTCTTAGTAGGAATGCTTTCAATTTCTTTCCATTCAGTATGTGGTTGGCTTTGGATTTCTACAACATGACTTTTATAATTTTATCACATATTCCTTCTATACCTAGAATGTTGACGGGCTTTTTAACATGAAAGAGTGCTGAATTTTGTCAAATGCTTTTTCTGCATCTACTGAAATGATCATATGGTCTTTTCTTTTTTGGCTTCTGCTTATGTGGTGAATTACATTTATTGATTTATGTATGTTGAATCAATATTACATACCTGGAATGAACCCACTTGGTTATGGTGTATTTTTAAAATTTTTTCAGTGAGTTCAGTTTCCTAGTATTTTTTGAATAATTTTGCATCTTTATTTATAAGAGATATTGGTCTGTAGTTGACATCTTTATTTATAAGAGATATTGGTCTGGGAGATTTTGAGTTCTCTCCTCACTTTGGCATCAAGGTAATACTGGTTTTGTAGAATGAGTTAGACAGAATTCCTGTCTTGTTGATATTATAATTTTCAAGGTATGGGTACTAGCTCTTCTTCACAGGTATGGAAAAATTCTGGCTATGATCCTTCTGGCCCAGAGCCTTTCTTTGTTAGAAGATTTTTCATTACTGCTTCAATCTTGCTGCTATTCAGGATTTCTACTTCTTTCTGATTGAGTCTTAGGTGGTTTGTTTCCAGGGGTTTGCCTATTTCTTCTACATTTTAAAGTTTATGTGTGTTGAGATTTTCATAGTATTCAAAGATGATATTTTGTGTTTCTTTGATTTCAGATGTATTATTTCCTTTTTCATTAATGATGGAGTTTATTTGGATCCTTTCTTTTATGTTCCTGGTTAGTCTAGCAAGAGGTCTATCAATTTTTTTTTTTTATCTTTTCAAAGAACTAAATTTAGTTTCATTGATCCTTTGCATTTTTTGTTTTCAATTTAATTTAGTTCTGCTCTCCCTTATTAATGTCTTTTCTTCTGTTGACTTTGGCTTTGGTTTGCTGTTCCTTTTCTAGTCCCTTGAGGCATCTCATAGGGTTGTTGATTTGTGATGTTTCTATCTCTTTGATATAGGCATTTCAGGCCATGAATTTTTCCCCTTAGGCCTACTTTTGCTGATTCTGATAGATTTTGTTACCCATTGTGCCCTTTGTCATTCAGTTAAAGGAATATTTTGATTTCCATCTTGCTTTCATTATTGACCCAATCATCATTCAGCAGCAGGTTGTTTAGTTTCTATGACTTAGTGTAGAATTGAGTGTTTGCCTTGAAGTTGATTTCTAATTTTACTCCACTGTGGTCTGAGAAGATGCATGGTATGATTTTTATTTTTTTGAATTTGTTGATAAGCTTTGTGGCCTAAGATATGATTATTCTTGGAGAATGTTCTATGTGCTAATGAAAAGAATGTATATTTAGTTGTTTGGGGGTAAAATGTTCGGCAATTGTTTGTTAGGTCTATTTTTTCTAGAGTCCCCTTTAAATCCAGTGTTTATTTATTTCCTGCTTGAATGGTATGTCTAGTTCTGTGAGTTGGGTTTTGAAGTCTGAAAATTACAAAGTTATTGTGTATCTCTTTGCTTAGATCTAGGATAGTAGTTTGGTTTATGAATCTGGGTGCTCCTGTGTTAGGTACAGAAATATTTGGAATTGTCATATCTTTTTTTACCAATATATAATGATTACCTTTGTATTTCTTTACTATTATTGATTTAAAGTCAATTTTTAACTGATATGAATATAGCTTTTGGTCTCTATTTGCATGGAATACTTTTTTCTGTCCCTTAACCTACAATCAGTATGAGTCTTTATGGGTTAGATGTGCTTTCTGGAGATGACAGACACTTGGGTTGTATGTTTTTATCCATTCAGTCAGCCTATGTCTCTTGGGTGGGGCATTGAGTCAGTTCACATTGATTGATGGAATTTATATGTGGAATGCTCTTCTATTCATCATTGTGGTTAGTACCTTGTTGCTTTGTTTTACCTTTTATGTCATTGTTTTATATGACCTCTAAGATTTAGCTTTTGGATGGCTTTACTCTGGTGGTTAACTATTATGCTTATTTGTGTATAACACAGTTATGAGTATTTGCTTTTTTTTTTTTTTTTTTGGCTGGGGCTAGGTTTGAACCTGCCACTCCAGTATATGAGGCCAGCGCCCTACTCCCTTGAGCCGTAGGTGCCACCCCAGTTCTGAGCATTTCCTGCAGGGCAGGTCTTGTCTTAACAAATCCCTCAGTGTTTGTCTGGAAGCATCTATATTTCTCTTCCATATGTGAAACTAGTTATGCAGAATACAGCATTCTAGGCTAGCAGTTGTTCTGCTTAAGAAGATTGAAGATGGGGCCCCCTTTCCTTTGGCTTCCTCCTTGGTTTTAGCCCTGTTGAATATAGCAGCCATGCCAAGCAAACCCTTGACCTTGGACTCATAGAATATGCCATCCACACTGGAAAATTTGTCAAGTCAATGCCAGTTGTCTGCACCAAATGCAGTCCTAGCCCCCCAATTGATAGATCTTCTTCCTTGGTACTACCACAGTCAAATCCTTGCCAACTGGAACCTTGCCCCAGACAAATAGGAAAATAAAGTAAGCAAGGGTAAGTCTTGCCTCATATACAGTCATAAGCCATATAATGAAGTTTCCATCCATTATGGGCCACCTGTATGGCTATAGTCCAGTAAGACTGTAATACCATATTTTTACTATACCATTTCTATGTTTAAATACATTTAGATACGTAAGTACAAGGCATTGCATTATAATTACCTACATTATTCAATACAATAGCAAGCAGTATAGGTTTTTAGCCTGCCAACAATAAGCTGTACCATATAGCTTAGGTATGTAGGCTATACCAACTAGATTTGTGTAAGAGCACTCTATATTCCCACAACCAGAAAATCACCTAAATAATCATTTCTCATAGTTTATACCAGTCATTAAGGGATGCATTACTATGTATTCTTATTTGTCTTTTGGCTACATAATATGTGTATATGCTCCACACTACGGTATGAATGGTTGTGTTCTTCCAATATTCATATGCTGAAACCTAATCACAAATATCACGGTTTTAGGAGGTTGGTGGAGGTGATTAGGTCATGAGGTGTCCTTATAAAGGTCCTTATAGTGTCCTTATAAAATAGGTTTCAGAGAACTACCTTGCCCCTTCTGCCATGTGGGGACATAGTAAGAAGGGCCTCGATCTATGAGGAAGCAGGTCTTCCCCAGATACCAAGTCCCCCATCTTTTAATCTTTTGATTTATCAAGCCCTACAGCTTTTAGGAAGTAAAGTCTGTTGTTTATTAGCCAACCAGCTTATGGTTTTTTGTTAAATCAGCTCAAACAAAGACAATAAATACAGTAAATTTATAATGTAGGCTCTGAATTAGTCCTTCAGTCTCATGCCATTTACATCAAATCTAGCAGCACTTCAATGAATTTATTGTTTAATTGTCACTATTGTTTATAGTTGTAGGTCTTTTCTACTCTTTATATTACTGTTTTCCTCTGACCATTTTCATTAATTGGAGAGGCTTAATAGAAAACTCTATTTAATGCTATTCCTTTTTAAAAAATTATTTAGCATTATCAAAGTAGAAAAAATTGCTAGCAAGAGAAAAAATACTAAAATATACAGTAAGTATACCATATTTATAAACTAAAGAATAAGTAGTTATAATTGACTTACTAATTATGACTTTAGCTAAAAAAAATTCCAAAATTCCTTTAAATAATTGAAATAAATGGTAGTATTTGTTTATATTTGTGTTTTAATCCTATGTTAACTTCCATACAGGGGAATTCACAAAGTTCAGCATAATTTGGCCAAGTTCATCTGATACTAAAGGAAAAAAATCAAAGTGTAAAGTCTATACTGAGAAGAAAAATCCATTAAAACATTACAGTCCGTATGAAATTAATTACCATGCTTACATCTGACACAGTAAGAAAGGTTAACTTTTTCACCTACACAATTAGCACGGATTTCATTTTTAGGAGCAAAAATGGCATTTAAAAAACTCTAACTTTTCATTTTGGTGATTATAAATTGAGCTGAGATAAACCTAAATGCCCACCAACCCATGAATGGATTAGCAAGCTGTGGTATATGTATGCCATGGAATATTATTCAGCCATTAAAAGAGATTGAGACTTTACATCTTTTGTATTAACCTGGATTGAGGTGGGACACATTCTTCTTAGTAAAGATTCTCAAGAATGGAGAAGCAAGAATCCAATGTACTCAATTCTAATAAGAAGGCAGTAGGGGAGCTAATAAGGGGTGGGGTAGGGGAATGAGGGAGCAGAAAGAGGGGAGGAGGGGAGGGTTTGGGGTGGGTCAAAGTGTATGGCACACCTCTTAGAGGCAGGGCACAATTATGAGGGGGACTTTATCTAACAAATGCAATCAGTATAACCAAAATCTTTGTACTCTCAATGAATCCCAAACAATAATAAAAAAAAACTAAATCCTGAAGCCCCATCAACTAAAAAAGCAAGAATAATAATACATTAATACAGTGCTTTATATGAAGTATGATTATTTTAACACTGTCTCAGTACACTTTTATTTCCAGAAAACACCCATAGGTTTACAATATTCGCTCTGTAAAAATTATGAAATTGACAATAAGAATGATAAAGCTATTGCCCTAAATTCAACATTATAGCAAGTATAGCACCCAAATGAAGATTTTGACTTATATGAGATAAAATATACTTAAGTTTCCATCTTTTCTGTATAGAAAATGGGCTCTGTTAATCTGCCTGACACTATTATTATATCTTTTCAACTGACCAACATCATTAAGATGTGTCATCAGGCTAGTTTGTACTTGCCAGTTTGCCCTAATTGGCAACTCACTCATAGTGAATTTCAAAGAAGATAAGTCTGTTGATGATTGGTAACATCCCAATAGACAAGACAGACAAAAAGTATCAATTTATCCCAATTCTGTGGTTCACTGGTGACAAATTTTCTTAGCATCTGTTTGGGTGTTTGATTAAAATCTTTCATCAGCCCATCTGTTTCTAGCTGACTGGGAGTTTTTGTAAAGTGGGAATTTAAAAAAGCTCACCCACACCTCATTTAACAAAGTAGACATAAAATTAGAGCCTTAAGCTGTTGAATTTTCTGAGGGTGAGCTCACTAATTGATTAATGGCATTAATCAATGTATGAGTAGCTCCTTATGAAAGTCTAAATGCATACATGACTAACACACACGCAGGCCAAAGTCATGCAAATTAAGTGAAAGAACACAATTAAGATTCATTCACTAAAACATGCTACCATGACTTCTTGGTCAGGACATCTGAATTTAAACCATATTCAGGAAAGCTGCCACTATGAGCTTTGGTTTATTTAACTTAAATGTGCATTTTTACAAATAGCCTGCACAGTGCACTACACGCAGTAGGTTCTGGATAGATTGGCTTCCTTTCTCATATTTTACTATTATCTAATCCACTTACCATATTTCTTTTCTTTTTTTTTTTGCAGTTTTTGGCCAGGGGGTAGTTTTGAACACACAACCTCTGGTATATGGGGCCAGCACCCTACTCCTTTGAGCCACAGGTGCCACTTCTTAAATGACAGTGGGATATTTTTACTTTCTTTATTAGAAAATTTAAAGAACTGCTTTCAAATTTACAGCTTCCCTTAATTTTCCAAAAAGTGTTTGATACTGGGTATGTTAGCAAATATCTTGATGATTCAATTCATTTACCTATAACCTTATGATATTTATAATTAGATCAAAATACTTATAAGGATTAAGTAAGGTAATCAAGATGAATTTATTTCAGGAATATAAGTTTAAATATCACTGTGCTTCAATATAATAATTAAAGATAAAAATATGAAATTCTTAAAAGATGCTAAAAATTGATAAATTTTAACAATTATTCATTAAGGAAATTCTCAAAAAGAGGACTTTTGGGGGTACTTTCTAAATCTGTGAAAAGAAGCTATAAAGTCCAATAGTTCACACTGTATTCAACAGTAAAACCCCACTTTTCATCTTGAAATCCTAGTGCTATCAGTGCTGTAGGTAATCCTGGCATTTCTAAAAGCATTCTGCCGGCAAACTAATGTTTTTCCACATGAGGTTCCACTAACAGAGAAGCATGAAAGAGAAGGTAGGAAGCAGCCTCAAAGAGTTCCCATGGTTCCAGCTCCATCCATGTAAACATAAAAGAGGTAAAGTCTCCATCTTTTTTAGGCTGCATAATATTCTATAGTGTACATATACCACAATTTATTAATCCATTCCTGGTCACTGAGCACTTGGTCTTCTTCCATGACTTAGCAATTATGAATTGAGCTTCAATAAACATTCTGGTGCAAATATCTTTGCTATAAAGTGATTTTTGGTCTTCTGGATACACACATAGTAGAGGAATTGCAGGATCAAACGGCAGGTCTATTTTTAGATTTCTAAGTGATCTCCAAACTTCTTTTCAAAAGGAACGTATTAGTTTGCATTCCCACCAGCAGTGTAGAAGTGTTCCCTTTTCTCCACATCCACGCCAATATCTATAGTTTTGGGATTTTGTGATGTGCTAATCTTAGCAAAGTATCTTAAGAATGGAAGAAAAAGTATCCAATGTACTCAGCTCTACTATGAAATCAATATATAAGCACCTACACTCCCATATGAAAGCTATAACCCAACTACACCCCAAGATGAAGGGGAAAGAGGAGGAGAAGGGAGGAGGGAAGATGGTTGGAGGGAGGGTACTTGGTCAGACCACACCTATGGTGCATTGTCCCAGGGTACATGTCAAATCTATTAAGTGATAACAACTAAGGATCTGACAGGATTGTACTTTTTGTAAATGTCATAAAACTCTGTAGATGCCAGATTAGAGTATGATGGCAAGCACCTCATTTCCCAGAATGTTATAACACTACAAAAGAGCCTCAGATTCTAGATATATGTTAGAAAATTGAGAGAAAAGAGAATGAAATTTGAGTAAAAATACTTGTTAATAGATTGAACTTGAATTTAGTTACGGAAGGTTTTTGTGTTGAGCAAAATAAGGGATATAAGGTAGAATTTAAGATTACTTATTAAGTAAAAGCTGACAATTTTTGTCCACCTGCATTTTGGACATTGTATCTGTTTATTTGCATTTATGATGTATTTCTTTGAGAACCTGAAACACTCATGAACTCTCTGATCTTCAACTTCCTAAAGTCTCAAATGGGGCTGATAAAACTCAGCTCAAATTAGCCAAAAGAAAAAGTCATATCAGACTGATTAAGCTAGATTCAATTTGGTGAAAAACAACACCTCATTCAGTGATCTAGTTTAACAATGTATTTTTCTTGTCCATGCTGCCTGTTTCCCATTGGTTGTCAGGTACAGGGGGATTAACCTGGGCCTCCACCATCTTGCCAGTTCACCACAGAAATACATTTGTGTAGATCATTCAGTCTTTTTTTATGCTCCAATCTGACATGGCATATATTACTTATGTTTATACCCTATTGTCAAGAATGCACCAGATGGCCCTGCCTAATTGCAAGGAGACTGGAGAGAAAAGAAAAAAGAAAAATAGATAACAGCAGCATATACAATTCTACCATAAGAGTCATAGAAAGCAATGCATGGATAAAGCCATAACACTATGACTGCCACAAATATCATCATAAAATTATACATATTTTTTCTTGTTTTTTGAGACAGAGCCTCAAGCTGTCACCCTGGATAAAGTGCTGTAGCATCACAGCTCACAGCAACCTCCAACTCCTGGGCGCAAGTGATTCTCCTGCCTCTGCCTCCCAAGTAGCTGGGACCACAGGCGACCGCCACAACGCCCGGCTAGTTTTTGGTTGCAGCTGTCATTGTTGTTTGGCAGACCGGGGCTGGATTTGAACCCACCAGCTCAGGTGTACGTGGCTGGCACCTTAGCCGCTTGCGCCATAGGCGCTGAGCCTACATATTTGTTTTTAACTCAGGTTAAAAACCTGTATTAAGATTTTTTTTTAAAAATAATAATTTAGGCTTTCAAGGGTAACATGGCATAAGCAAAATCTCCAGATTAGAGGGTAGGTATTCTGAGTTCTAGTCTTGTGTTTTCAACTACATTTTGGAATCTAGGAAATGAATGTCCCTGCATGATATTTTTCAATTAATAAATTTCAATAAATATTCTCCTATAAAGTTTCTTCTGATCTAAAATCATTTGATGATTGTCTTTGACTATGTAGCTTTACAACTTAACTAGACCTAACCATTTAGTAGACCAAAGTTTAGCAAGTGAATTATTTTCTTTCTTTTTCTGGAGGAAGATGCAGGATCTTGTTCTGTCATTGGGTTAGTGTGGGAATGTCATAAAAGTTTACTGCAAACTCAAACTCCTGGGCTAAAGGAATTCTCCAGCCTCAGCATCCCAGAGTAGCTGGGATTGGTTAATTTTTCAATGTATTTTCTTTATTTTTTCTTTTTTGTTGTTGTAGGAATGGGTCTCATTCATCATTATATTGATCTTGAACTTCTGCCCTCAAGCAATCCTCCTGCCTCAGCCTTCTAAAATGCAGGATTCTAGGCTTGAGCCACCATGCCCAAATAAGCAAGTGAATTTTTTTCTCAACTTATCCTCTAAATAGAATAAGACTTAGCATTTCAGTTTTGGCAAAAAAGAAAAATGTATGAAAAATATACTAAAATTTTATTTATTTAGTTAAGAACACTGAAATTTGTCAGAGAAGAACATATCTTCACATTGTCATATATAGTCATTGTTAGCTGGAAGGCATATGATGGATATTTACAATTAAACATTAAGTTTAGTTATCGCAGAATATTTAAAATGTTATTTCAGGCAAAGAAAAAAAATAACTTTATTCTTAATATTGCTTCAAACCACAAATGCCTTCATACAGTAACTAAGAAAATGCCATGAAGGCTGTGTTAAACAGTTTGATGAAAAGATCTCAGATTGTGTATGAGACTGCATATTGTACCCCTTGACTGCACTAATGTACGCAGCTATGATTTAATAATTAAAAAAAAGAGAGAGAGACAGAGAGAGAGGCTTAGGGAGGCAATGAGAAAACACACCCAATTGACACCTGACTCCATAGAGGGCCAGATTTTTTTAAACAGACAAATTTATCCCTTAAGCTGCCCCAGACATTCAAAGAAAACTCCAGAAATTGGCTGTAGCCCCAGAACATAACCTGGAGAATCTTCTTAAGACGGCCACTATGGTCTTTTGTAACCGAGATCTGGAGAGAAAGGAGGAAAAAGAGAGAAAGGAACAGAAAAGAATGACAGCTCTAGTAATGGCACTCTGACAAACGAGCAACCTTCAGGGGCAGAGGGAAACCAGAGGAGCG
>CAUYRH010129859.1:0-10851 GCA_963574655.1 Perodicticus potto | reverse complement strand
ACACCCTGTCCACACCTCTTGAGAAAATGCCCAAGAATCTGGACATGGAGGACAGGCCTCCAGAACTTGGGGTAAGAGTGGAGGGAAGTGCTGGGAGTTCAGAATTGCAGGTAGAGAATATGGACAGTTTTGTATAGTTTTATGCCTGGCAGGAGAGTGCCATGGCACCCTTGTAGGGGTAGGAGGTCTGGTCTTTAGAGAGTCTCTCCCATGGGATAAAATGGGAGGATGTTTGAACTCTGCTTGCTTGTTTGTAGAAAGTATACTGCCAGCCATTCTCTTGGGGGAGGGGGCTCCCATCTGCTTGGTGATGGATTTTGTACCTATTGTTTGTATCCTTGGGGTCCCAGCTCGCCTCTGGGTTGATGTCATTCTTCAACCTTCTCTCTTGGCTCAGCTCCAAATCATTGGCTTACTTGCTAAACCTCTGTCCTTTAATTCTCCTTCTGGATGGGAGCCTCTGTGGAAAGCTGGCTCCAGTTGGCCATCTTGCCTCCACCTATGATATATTTTCTTGACCTATTGTTTCTTTTACCAATATATATTCACTCATGTTATCTTTTTTTTTTTTTTTTTTGAGACAGAGTCTCTCTATGTCATCCTCGGTAGAGTACTGTGGCATCACAGCTCACAGCAACCTCAAACTCTTGGGCTTAAGTGATTCTCTTGCCTCAGACTTCCAAGTAGCTGGGACTACAGGAGCCCACTACAACACCCAGCTATTTTTTGGTTGTAGTTGTCACTGTTGTTTGGCAGGCCCAGGCTGGGTTGGAACCCATCAGCCTTGGTGTAAGTGGCTGGCACCCTAGCCGCTGTGCTACAGGCTCCAAGCCCACTTTATCTTTTTTTTTTTTTTCCAGTTTTTGGCCAGGTCCAGATTTGAACCTGCCACCTCCAGTATACGGGGCCAGTGCCCTACTCCTTTGAGCCATGGGCACTGCCCAAAGCCCACTTTATCTTTATATTAGTGTTCTCCAGAGAAATATAACCAATAAGATACACACACACACACTCTCTACTACCATGAGATCAACTTTGTTAGCTTCCACAGCTGAATGAGAACATATGATATTTGTCTTTCTGTGCCTGGCTTATTTCAGTGTAACCTAAGTCTCTGTACCTTCAATGAATCCTCAACAATAAAAAAAAGATAATAATAAATAAATAAATAAAATAAAATAAAAGAGTTGGCTATAAATATGCGGATTTATTTATGGATTCTCTATTCTATTCCTTTGGACTATGTGTCTGTTTTTATGCCAGTACCATTCTTTTTTGGTTACTCTTGCTTTATAATGCTTTGAAGTCTGGTGATGTGATGACTCCATCACTTTTCCCCCCTTCTTAGTATTGCTTTGGCTATTCCAGGTATTCTGTGATTCCATACAAATTTTAGGATTGTTTTTTCTATTTTTGTGAAGAATGTCATTGGTATTTTGATAAGGATTGCATTGAATCTACAAGTCATTTTGGGTAGTACAGACATTTTAACAATATTTTTCCAATCCATGAGGATGAGATATTTTTCTGTTTTTAAATGTCTGTTTCAATTTCTTTCATCAGTGTTTTATAGGTTTCCTTATATGGATCTTTTACTTCTTCCTAGATTAAACTTACTCCTAGGTATTTTCCTTTCTTATTGCTATTGTAAATGGAATTTCTTTCTTAATTTCTTTATCAGACTCTTCACTATTGGTACATAGAAACTCTACTGATTTTTGTGTGTTGATTTTATATCCTGAATTCAATAGTTATTTCTAGATTTTTATGAACATATCTTTTCTGGCATCTCAAGAATTATATGTGCATGAGAGGAAGCCAGCAGCCATATTAAGTTCATCATCTTTTTTTTCTTTTTATTTAATCTTTAATTAAAATCATAACTATATATATTTATGGGGTACAATGTGATGACTTGACATACAACAAGAAATGCTTAAATCAGACTGACTAATCATTACCTCACTTATTTTTTGTGGTAAGACATTTATAATTTACTTTTAGTTATTTTGAAATATACCCTTCCATTTTGCACATTAGGTGAGATTTCCACCAAATGCCCTTCCTCCTCCCACCAATCGCCCTCCCCCTTCCCCCTCCCGTCGCTCCCCGCCCCGTTGCTAGACTATATTTATGTTTTATTATTTGTGAATATATAAGTGTTTATATGTTGGTTTCATAATAGTATTGAGTATATTGGATACTTTTTTTTCCATTCTTGAGATATTTTACTAAAAAGAATGTGTCCCAACTCCATTCAGGTAAACATATAAGATGTAAAATCTCCATCTTTTTTTATGGCTGAATAGTTCACCATCTTATCTGGACCCAGAAGGCTCTGATATAATGCATGAAACATTCATGAAAATACATTTATGTAAATATAAATACATACTTTTAGGGGAAAAAGTATACCATATATATGTGTGTATGTGTGCTGATGTGTGTATACATACATATTCATTTATTTCCTTATTTCCTTCATTCTTCCTTTTCATATGTTACATACATTTCAGGAACTCACCAAACTCCAAACATTGTATTAGGCCTTGAGAGAGCCATAAAAATGAACACAATACCATTTTCCCATCATAATACAATAATAAAATAAACTACCCAATCTCTGTCTACAAAGAATAATATGAGTTATAGTAACAGATTTACTTGTGCCCGTAGCTCAGTTGGCCACATACACTGAGGCTGGCAGGTTCAAACCCAGCCCAGGCAAGCTAAAATCAACAATGACAACTGCAACAACAACAAAAAAATACCTGGGTATTGTGGCGGGTGCCTGTAGTCATAGCCACTTGGGAGGCTGAGGCAAGAGAATCACTTAAGTCCAAGGGTTGGAGGTTGCTGTAAACTATGACACCATGGCACTCTACCGAGGGTGACATAGTGAAACTCTGTCTCCAAAAAAGAAAAAATAAATTTATTACAGGCACAGTGTCCCACACCTGTAATACTAACATTCTGGGAGGCTGAGGTGGGTGGATTTCCTGAGATCACAGGTTTGAGACCAGCCTGCGCCAGAGCGAGACCCCTATCTCTAAAAATAGCTTTGTGTTGTGGCGGGGCCTGCAGTCCCAGCTACTTGGGAGGCTGAGACTAGAGAATTGCTGGAGCCCAAGAGTTTGAGGTTGCTATGAGCTATGACCAACGGCAACATAGTGAAACTCTGTCTCCAAAACAAGAAAGAAAAAAAATGTATTCGAAACAAAGTCTCACTCTATCACCCTGGGTAGAGGGCTGTGACATCATCACAACTCACAGCAACCTCTATCTGTTGGGCTCATGTGATCCTCTTGCCTCAGCCTCCCCAATAGCTAGGACTACAGGTGCCTGTTGCCTCAGCCTCCCAGAGTGCTAGAATTACAGGTGTGAGCCACTGCTCCCAGCCTATTAAGAAATTTTTAAAGCAAGGCAACTTAGCTGGGGATAAGACAGGGAAGATTTAACAAAATGTATTTTACCAAATCCCCAATGTGTTTTGTAGATTTTTAACAGGTCAATATTGGTAAAGAAAATATTTCCTGTATAAAAGGAAAATAAGCAATAATATGGAGCTAGAAAGGCATATTCAGGGAACAGGAAATAGTCCAATGGGACCAAAAAGGAGTACCAAAACAAACACATTTCAAGAAGTTATTATCAATTATGCATACCCAGCTACACATGGGGTATTGCCTCCATGGCCTGGGCTGGATGTATATGAACTTTTAAATGGATAAGGTTCATTTTTATGTGTAATTTGTATCATTGTTTTATTGTCACACTATTTCCATGGTAACCAACCACAAAGCCAGGTGCCCTCTTTCTTACTGAAAGAGTCATGAATAATTGGTCCATTCTCCCAGTTGATATCTTTAAGACCTTTTATCCAGTGATTGTTATTTAAAAAGGGAAAAATCCAAACACCCTAAAATTTATATTTAGATATTCTCTTTAATTATCCTGTTACTGTCATAGAAAATATTTAAGTTAACCCAACCCAATTTACTCTTTAGACACTAAGTAAACTGTTTCCAAGAGTCTTACACATTTCTTGGTGATTGAGCAAAGATTGGGGCTAACTGAATTATCTTTCTAAGCTTTTAATATAAAGTTCGTATCTTAAAATCACAAGGCAAATTCTTTCCCTCTTCTTTAAAAGAGACAGTATATGTGGACTTTCCTAGTAATGTCTTTTTTCTGTTGTTATTGTCGCTACTAGGGGCTCTATTGTCATTCTCCCATTTTTTTCCTCTGCTCTTAGCCCTTCCTAATATAGTCCAGTGTTTTACTTGAACATATTTTTAAGTCGCATGGCATCTGAGGGGTGTTTTCTTCTCCCTTCAGATGAGGCACCTACTCTAACCAGTGACAAAATTTTTCTTAAAAATAGAAAATAGCATTTTCTGAGTCATCCATCCTGCCTTTTCTTTATTTTGTCTGTTGTTATACTTTTAAAACTGCTTGCCAGTCATCTTTTAGATTTCTCATCTATTGCATCCTCTTTGTACCTTACTACATACATCTTACACCACATGCTATATCCTCAGTGCTGAGTACTTAGGAACCTACAGCCAGTTTGAAGAAGTTACTCTTGAGCATGCAGTGGGAAATTATAATTAAGTTTCTATGTGGAACTTTTGAAAAGGAAAATTTCAACAGAAAATTAGAGCCAGTGAATTCTTGATTTTGCATAGGATTACATTGCATGAATAATTGAAATCCACAGGTTATCCTAATAAAATCTGCTTCCCTCTATGCCATTACCCCTTATTTCTAACCTACAACCATAATTCACAACTCTGGTCATCCAAAATTCTGAAAGGTTGTAGGACCAAAAAATTCACTGTTGTAGGCTTGGCACCTGTGGCTCAAGCAGCTAGGGCACCAGCCACATGCACCTGAGCTGGCAGGTTCAAATCCAGCCTGGGCCCGCCAAAAACCAATGATGGCTGCAACCAAAAAATGGCCAGGCGTTGTGACGGGCGCCTGTAGTCCCAGTTACTTGGGAGGCAGAGGCAGGAGAATCGCTTGAGTCCATGAGTTGGAGGTTGCTGTGAGCCGCGAGGCCATGGCACTCTACCCAGGGCAATAGCTTGAGGCTCTGTCTCAAAAAAAAAAAAAAATTCACTGTTGTAGTTAGAAAAGGAAATAAATATTGTCAATAAATTAAATGTACTGGGCAGAAACAGTGGCTCATAGGAAGCACTTTGGGAAACCAAGGTTGGTGGATTGCTAGAGTTTAGGAGTTTGAGTCCAACCTGAGCAAGAGTGGGTCCTCTCCTTTACTAAAAATAAGACAACTGAGGCAAGAGAATCACTTGAGCCCAGGAGTTCAAGGTTGTTAACAGCTATGATGATGCCATGGCCCTCTACCCAGGGCAGCAGAGTGAGACTCTGTCTCAAAAAAATTTTTTAATTAATTAGTTAATTAAACGTACCCATAGGAGAGACTCTGAGAACTCATATTAGAATACATTCATATATCCAGGCCTGGCACCTGTAGCTCAGAGGCTAAAGCACCAGCCACATACACTGGAGCTGTTGGGTTCGAACCTAGCCCAGATCTGCCAAACAACAATGACAACTGCAACAAAAAAACAGCCGGATGTTGTGGCGGGCTCTTGTAGTCCCAGCTACTTAGGAGGCTGAGGCAAGAGAATCACTTAAGCCCAAGAGTTTGAGGTTGCTGTGAGCTGTGATGTCACAGCACTCTACCGAGGGCAACATAGTGAGACTGTCTAAAAAAAAAAAATAATACATTCACATATCCAAATATGTGAGGGCTAGGAATCGAATCAATTGAAAAATAAAAGCAGATCTCAGATTTGAAACCATGTTCACAGGAAGGAATTAAAAATGGAGTCCTCCTATCAAATAAAAAAACAGTTTGAACAATGTGCTGAAAATTCAAGAATAAGGAATAATAGGAGACACCTGTAATCAGTGAGGCTCAAGACAGAACAGGCAGGGTGTGGTGGCTCACACTTGTAATCCTAGCACTCTGGGAAGTGAGGTGGGATGATCTCTGAGCTCAGGAGTTTGGGACCAGCCTGAGCAACAGGGAGAATCTGTCTCCATTAAAAATAGAAAAATTAGTCCCATCTACTCAAGAGGCTGAGGCAGGAGGACCGCTGGGGCCCAGCAGCTTGAGCTTGATGTGAACTAGGCTGATGCCATGGTACTCTAGCCTGGGCAACAGAGTGCAACACTCAGTCTCAAAAAAAAAGACAGTATAAAACCGTTGTTCACAAAGCGTGCATCCTCCTTCCTGCCCACAGCAGCAGCAGTGGCAGCACCAGTGACATTGTTAGAAATTAAAGTTCTTGGGCCTCTCCTTAGACCTACCAATTAGAAACTTCGGGGTTAGCACCCGGAAGTTCATGTTTGAACAAGTTTGCCAGGCGATTTTAATGTATAGGAAAGTTTGGGAACAATACACATAAAATCCAGGGGAAAAAAATATTTAAAGAGCACCTGTACATCATCTCAATTTACATTCCTCGGATTCTAAATAGCCATGGGATTTGACCACCTGTAGCTTATCTATGACTTTACAAAGTGAAAAATACGATTTTGTACCCAAAAAAGCATGTGTGGTGTCCTATCACCGAAATAATTCCTGAGCGAACCGCAGCAGCTGCTCTATGTCTCGGCCTAACTCTCTGATGTAGAAATAAGCCGCTCTTCTCATTTCTCCCTTAATCCTGTACTTGCTCTTGTCTCCTCTCTAGGCCTCTCTGTGTCCGTAGTCTTTCACACCGAATTTCAGTCTCTAAGTGTTTTCCTGAATTTTCAAAATTATAATTGATGAACAGCAACATTTCCAAAAGTAATTAGGTTTAAAAAAATAAGTAAATAAAAGAGGCCAGGCGCAGTGGCTCACACCTGTAATCCTAGCACTCTGGGAGGCCGAGGTGGGTGGACTGATGGAGCTCCCGAGTTCAAGACCAGCCTAAGCAAAACAGCGAAACGTGGGTGGCGAATACCAGCCCCGTATACCAGAGGTGGAGGGTTCAAACCTGGCCCTGGCCAAAAACTGCAAAAAAAAAAAGCAAAACCTGTCTCTACTAAAAAAAAAATAGAAAAACTGATGCAAGAGGATTGCTTGAGCTCAAGAGGTTGCTGTGAGCAATGACACTACAGCCCTCTACCCAGGGTGACAGCTTAAGACTCCATCTCAAATAAAATAAAATAATTCAGGGAGCCAAGCACTGTGGCTCATGCCTGTAATCCTAGCATTCTGGGAGGCTGAGGAGGGCAGATTGGTTAAGCTCAGGAGTTCCAGCCCAAGCCAGAGCAAGAACCCCTCTCTAAAAATAGCCAAGTGTTGTGGCGGGCGCCTGTAGTCTCTGCTACTCAGGAGGCTGAGGCAAGAGAATCACTTGAACCCAAGAGTTTGAAGTTATTGTGAACTATGACACTATGGCACTCTACCAAAGATGACAAAGTGAGACTCTGTCTCAAAAAATAAATAAATAAATGCCTCCCCACAGCCAGAAAAACAACCAAGAGAACAGACCATCTATAGAATGGGTGAAAACATCTGCATGTCACTTATCCAAAGAAAGGCCAAATACACAAAGAATTCACAAGAAAAAAAATCAAATAACCCTGCAAAAAAGTGGGCAAAAGACATGAAAAGAAGACAAACCAAAGTCTAACAAACACAGAATATACCTCCAAATCAAAATTGGGCAACCACCACTTTTTCCTCCCGCTCCAGACAGTATGACAAAAATTCGCCAGAAAAGTAGCATAAAAATTCATAATCAGACACAAAACACAACATAGGGAATTCCCAACACAAACAATCTAAAATGCCTAACATCATTTTCTTTCCGACGTTTTTCCTCCTAGGGTCTTTAAGATGGAGTTTTCTTCTGTTGCAACAATACTCAAAAATAACAAGACCAGAAAGAAGACGAACACCACCTGAAATGGCACCTCAGATGGTGCCCCAAATGTCCTATAGGGCTGAAAAGCAAACCCTTCCCAAATGGAGGCAACAAAACTCACAAAAAACAAAGACAATACGAGGATACTCAACACACAACTGCCAGGGCCTGTCAAGCAAATGGGAATTGGAAGAGGCAAACACCACTGCCAAATGGCACCTGAGATGGTCCCCAAATGCCCTAAGGGCTAGAAGGTTCACAAAAAGCTTCCCAAATAGTGGCCTAGTCCCCTCAATCCCTGGAAACCACAGATGAGCTTTGAATTCAAACCAGGTCCCTGGTGCACCCGGCCTTAGGAGGCACACCCAAAAGGCACACCAGAACAAACATAACCGATGGAAAACCACCACCACCCTACACCCCCAACCCCCCAACTCTCTACACCCCCCATCCCTGGGTGGAATCACGGAGTCAGCATGCAGGCTGAGAAACTTACCCAACAAAAGGCCTTGTGTCCCGACCCTTTCCAAATCTATTTCCTTCTCCTTCACTCAGTTCAAGCTGTGGGAGCTATATCTATTTCAGGGAGACAGAGCTGTGAGTTCAGACAAAAAGAAGTTGCTCCTGCCCACAAAGTCCCCAGGCTTTGAAACCAGGGCTGCTCCCTGCCTCTTCCAGAAGTTGTGTGGCTCATTCCAGCAGGGTGCCGATGGGTCCCCCCAGGGACACCAAAATCTATTACTGAAAGTTTGGCACTTGTTTCCCCAAGACCACATCAGAAAAATGAGGACAAGCAGTTTGAGGAGAAGGAAAGAGAAGTTTATTTGCTGGAAAATGGGGAGGCCAACAGACTCCTGTCTCAAAAAATACTAGCGTCCCTGATAATACTTTTTACGTTTGAGTATATTTTGTGGAGTAAAAAGATGATGCCATTAAGACAAAACACTTGGGCTCAGCGCCTGTGGCTCAACAGGCTAACACGCCAGCCACGTACACCTGAGCTGGCAGGTTCGAATCCAGCCCGGGCCTGCCAAACAACAATTTGACGGCTGCAACCAAAAAAATGGCCAGGTGTTGTGGCGGGTGCCTGTAGTCCCAGCTATTTGGGAGGCAGAGGCAGGAGACTCGCTTGAGCCCAGGAATTGGAGGTTGCTGTGAGCTGTGATGCCACGGCACTCTCTCCAGGGTGACAGCTTGAGGCTCCGTCTCAAAAAAAAAAAAAAAAAAGACAAAACACTTGGTATTATACATCAGAGGGGCATATGATATAGTTATAAAAAATGATAGTATAGGCATTTATCATTTAAGAGCACTTCAAAAATACATAAATCCTTGCAATCAGATTCCCCTGATGTTGCTAAATATTGGAGACAATAATACATTGAATTAGAAACATATTGATATGCATGCATTCCCCCCCAAAGTTTATAATCTATCACAATAATAAGTAAATAAACGGCAATATCTGTGATCATTACACAGTGAACTGTTGCTTAATTTTGTAACGGTGAAAGTCTGTCTAGTGCAATGATTGGTTGCATACTGGAATCACTGAGGGAGTTTTTAAAAGCAACAAATGTTCTGGCTATACCCCCCCCGAGCAATTAAATAAAAATCTCTAAGGTGGAAATCAGATATCAGTGTTTTTTAAAGCTTTCCCAGGTAATTCTCGGGCAGCCACGGTTGAGAACCAACACTCAAGTTGATCGAAGCCCTTTTACAGAGAGGATTATATTTAGCATGGCTAACACATGAAATCTGAGGCTGTGAATGACACGTCTATCAATGATTACTACCAGTAACTAGATTCTTAGCTCATGATCATTTTATGTCACTCCATTTACTCAGAAACTGGAAGCAGTGGCTCATATCTGTAATCACAGTGACTCAGGAGACTGAGGTGGGAGGATCACTGGAGACCAGGAATTTGAGACCAGTTTGGACAACATGGGCAAGACACTTCTCTACAAAAAAATGAAAAAAGTTAGCCAGTAGTGGCTTGCACCTGTAATGCCAGATACTCTGGAGGCTGAGACAGGAGGATCACTGGAGCCTAGAGTTTGAGGCTGCAGTGAAATGATCACGTCACTATACTCCAGCCTGAGTGACAGAGTTAGACTCTATCCCCCCAAAAGAAATAAACCTCAGTGATTATACAAAAAGTAACTCAGAATGGACCAAAGGCCTAAATATAAGAGCTAGAACTATGAAAGGCTTAGAAGAAAACATAGGGGAAAACTTCATGACATTGGATCGGGTAATGATTTCTTGGATATGACACCAAAAACATACCCAACAAAAGTAAAAATAGATAAATCGGACTACTTCAAAATTAAAAAGTTCTGTGCATCAAAGGACTCAATCAATAGAGTGAAGAAACAACTTATGGGATGAAAATGTTTACAAATGATATATCTGACTCAGCACCCATAGCAGAAGTAGTTAAGGCACCAGCCACATACACCAAGGCTGGTGGGTTCAAAACCAGCCTAGGCCAGCTAAACAACAATGACAACTGCAACAAAAAATAGCCAGGTGTTGTGGCAGGCACCTGTAGTTCCAGCTACTTGGGAGGCTGAGGCAAGAGAATCGCTTAAGCTCAAGACTTTGAGGTTTCTGTGAGCTGTGACTTCACAGCACTCTACTGAGGGTGACATAGTGAGACTCTGTCTCAAAAAAAAGATATATCTGGGCTCGGTGCCTGTGGCTCAACGGGCTAAGGCGCCAGCCACGTACTCCTGAGCTGGCGGGTTCGAATCCGGCCCGGGCCCACCAAACAACAATGGTGGCTGCAACCAAAAAATGGCCGGGTGTTGTGGCGGGCGCCTGTAGTCCCAGCTACTTGGGAGGCAGAGGCAGGAGACTCGCTTGAGCCCAGAAATTGGAGGTTGCTGTGAGCTGTGATGCCATGGCACTCTATCCAGGGTGACAGCTTGAGGCTCTGTCTCAAAAAAAAAAAAAA
>CAUYRH010129858.1:0-16235 GCA_963574655.1 Perodicticus potto | reverse complement strand
CATTCTTGAGATACTTTGCTAAGAAGAATATGTTCCAGCTCCATCCATGTAAACACAAAAGAGGTAAAGTCTCCATCTTTCTTTAAGGCTGCATAGTATTCCATGGTGTACATGTACCACAATTTATTAATCCATTCGTGGATCGATGGGCACTTGAGCTTCTTCCATGACTTAGAAATTATGAATTGGGCTGCAATAAACAATCTGGTACAGATATCTTTGTTGTAATGTGATTTTTTATCTTCTGGATATATACCAAGTAAAGGAATTATAGGATCAAACGGCAGGTCTATTTTTAGATCTCTGAGTATTCTCCAAACATCTTTCCAAAAGGGACGTATTAGTTTGCATTCCCACCAGCAATGTAGAAGTGTTCCCTTTTCTCCACATCCATGCCAACATCTCTGGTTCAGGGATTTTGTAATGTATGTATTGTGTTTAGACATCGAGGCGGACATTAAACTGACTCTTTGAGACAAAGCCGAAAACTCACGGTACTGTCACCAGCATTACCCAGCCAATTGTCTCAGCTCTTCAACGTGCTGCGGATGGGGTCCCCTACTTTATACACAACCTTTCTTAGAATTCGTAACATTCACAGTCAGAATTATCTTTTTCTTAAAGCAAAGTTTTCATAATTAATTTTCAGATCTGAAAGTAAGCCAAGGAATCAACCTAAAGAAAATCCAGATCTTGTCCATTTTCTTATTTGTTTTCTCCACTACCTTTAATTTAAAAGCTGCTCTTGAGGATATTGTACTGTTTCCCACAGTGTTTCCTTAGCAACTTCTACAGTGCCCCTGGGCTATAGATCTTAATTCCACCACATGCTGTAAGTATTTTTAAAAGGTGTAAAATGTTTAAAGCTTAAGCTTTCATATATATGAAATTCAGCACATTTTCAGGTTTTCCTATGGACACTTGTAATAGCATCTGTTAGTAGTGTAGATAGAAGTAAGCCAAGCTCCACAAAAGACAATGAATAAAGCATTTTATAAGAATAACTAAATTATGGTTCTTCTGAATTAAACATCTAAATCCTCTTTAAAAGATCCACTGTGTTGGATCCACATTTAAATCTCATTTCTGTGCTGGGTCCAAATGAAGAATTACTGTTATCTGAATAGCTTTAAATGCACTTCCCATAGATAACCCAAGGATATTGCATTCTGAGCCACTTAATCCCAAACCATATGAACATTTTCTATTTAAACTGAGTTCAAATGCTTTAAAGCTTTAATGTGTGTCATTACATAACAATGATTTTGCACCATTTTTGTTGAATTCTATTTCTATTCATTGCATTTCAAAAGGAAAACAGAAAAATAGAAGAGACATTCCACCATATTATTAATCATTTTGTTTATATTAAAGTTATCACTCATTACTTAATAGAAACAAAAGGTATTTTACATTATGTACTCAGTAGAAGTATGGTAGCAATAATATGAGTATATTGACCACATCTAGTTCTAATACACATATTAAACCTATTTATTCTCAATTCTCAGCTCTTTGTAGGAGACACTAGGTGATGATATGGAAAGATCACAAGCTGAACGGGTTAACAAAGGGGGTTCAAATCCCAATGCCAGTTACAACCTGCCTTTTGGTAAATTACTTAATCTCTCTTTACCTAGCACTTCAAAAGTATAACTGAGTACTATAAGTATGTAAATATCATGAATATTTTTTAGCACTCTCTTTTATATGCTATCTACAAAAAAGAAAGCATCGTTTCTTAGCAGAGTAGATGTCTAGGATAATCTAGTCAAGAAAGATTGACTAGTCCAACATGATGAAGCCTATATCCTTCACAAAGTGATGGAAGCGTAAT
Organism: Perodicticus potto; assembly: GCA_963574655.1. Taxonomy (NCBI): domain Eukaryota; kingdom Metazoa; phylum Chordata; class Mammalia; order Primates; family Lorisidae; genus Perodicticus; species Perodicticus potto. The sequence continues at coordinate 14,398 of CAUYRH010129858.1, read as the reverse complement.
TAATGCCGTACTTACATAGTAATTGACAGCAATTATTGAGGCTGTATTTCCACATTGGACCATGCCATGTAAGCCATATGGATAAAATGTTTGTTCAACACAGAGGAGCCGAGAGACATGTACACTAAGTCTGGCCAAGCAGAGAAAGAACAGTACTGTGTGATCTCCTTTATATGTGGAATCTTTAAGAAATTTAACTTCTGGAAGAGCAGAATGGTGTTTGCTAGAAGCTGGGAATGGACGGAAGGGTAAGGAATGAAAAGATATTGAAGGTACAAAGTTTAGTTGGAAAGTTGGAATAAGCCATGAAGTTCTATCTTCCAGCATGGTGACTATAGTTAAAAATAAGGCATTGTATTCTTGAAAATTGCTGAGAATAGATGTTACATATTGTCACCACAAAAAATAAGTGCATGAGGTGATGAAAACGTTAATTAATTTGATTTAATCATTCCAAAATGTGTGTGTGTGTGTATATATATGTAGGTATATCTCAAAACATCATGTTATACACTATAAGTGTATGTAATTTTCCTTTGCCAATTAAAATAATTAAATAATTTTTTTTAAAGAAGTAGGATTCATGAGTGGATAAAGAAAATGTGGTATCCATATACTATTTTTTTTGAGACAGAGCCTCAAGCTGTCACCCTGGATAGAGTGCTATGACATCACAGCTCACAGCAACCTCCAATTCCTGGGCTCAAGCGAGTCCCTTGCCTCCACCTCCCAAGTAGCTGGGACTACAGGCGTCCGCCACAACACCCGGCCATTTTTTGGTTGCAGCTGTCATTCTTGTTTGGTGGGCCTGGGCTGGATTTGAACCTGCCAGCTCAGGTGTACATGGCTGGCACCTTAGCCCGCTGAGCCACAGGCGCCGAGCCTCCTCTTTAATTTTCAAATAACACCTTCTAAAAAGAATAATATTGCAAATAGGAACATTTCTAAATGGTACCATGCATTGTATGTGCATGTAAGTACACAGAAATGGAGATACAATGGTACATTTGAAAACTATTAAGAAATGAGTATAATCGTGATAGATGTGTTACTGAGTTCAATGTAAGCATTTCACATTGTATATTGAAGCAGTACCCTGAACCCCATAAATGCATCAATGTACAAAGTTATGATTTAATAAAAAACAATTAAAAATAAATAAATAAAAATAAAAACCAACTCACTGTTTAAAAAAAAAATGGAGATACTAACTAGGTAATCAGATAGCTAATAGTAGATGTTTACTCAATGCCATACCCTGGGAAGAAAGCTTTACAAGTTTACATTAATCCTCAAAACAATCTTAGGAGATGAGACAGGTACTGTTATGACCTCATTTGCAGAAAAATAAACTGATTAATTTTTGTACATTCTTTGAAAAGATAGGATCATGACTAGATCCCAACTACCCTATTCCAGAGCCCAAATAGTTGTTTAAAACAATATAAGGATTTAAGCATGTGGGACTCTTTAACATATAATTTTAAATTTATTCAAAATCCTCCTGCTTATTACATAGCCATCATAACACTTGGGAAATCATTTTAATGAAACTGCAAAAACTCTGATTCAAATCCCATATCTTCTCACAGATTTTTAATTAGGGTTTACAGACTTTTGTCAGGCACGGACTATACATATGAAGAAAAAATTCTGCTTAAAAAAACTTCCAGAACTATCAAATGCCTGATCTCACCCCACCCCCAAATGGAAACACCATCTCTTTTTAAAAACTGAACACTGTATTCTCAGAAAGATTAAGTATCTGTTGGGAAAGACAGCCTGTCTCAGAAGTCAACCCCAAACTATCTAACTCTGTAGAAGATAAATGGAGATTTGCCTGGAGAGGGAAGGAAAATATTGCCATGAATCACCTCCCTCACAGCAGCTCTGAAGCTCTTAATTTTCAGCATTGCTGGTCTCCAGGTATGCGCAGTTGATTAGCAGTCAACAGAAATTGAACCAGCTCCATGCGGGGCCCTCCACGTCAGCATGCAACACTCTTTTAAAGAACTTCCCTCCTTTATCCTTTTTACTCTTCCTCCTTTTCTAAATCCATACTTATTTTTCCTGCTTTGTTTCCTTCAAAAAAATACATACAATATTCACTTATTACCTGGGTATCACCAGTCTATTCTAGACAAATTAAGAAATGGCGGAGTTTTTTTCTTTTTCTTCCCCCGTCATAGTCTTCTTTCCTAGACCTTATAAAGAGCCGAATCAGATCTCTGGGAAATGACTCATGATAATATATGCATACCACTGCTGAGAACATTCGCTATCTTCCCGTACTCTCCTTCATTTCTTCATTTTTTATTCATCATTCTAGTCCCTCCTATACCAATTATTCTGTCCTTTATCTGCTTGGGATATTTGGCTTGGATAGAATTTCAGTTAGTGAATGTTCAGATTTTCCAGGACTCATGCTGGTAAAGTCTCCCAAGAATGTGGTTGTCTTGCTTGTGTTTGTAGATAGCACAAAATGTTCTTATTATATTTTCTCTCTTTCTCTTTTATTTTAGTGCAAAGATACGGATTTTGTGAGATGCTTCACATACATTTACAGCTCACTCTGTAAATAGGCTTAATTAATCCATCAGCAATTCAAAAGAGAAGTAATGAGAATTACCTTTTGGGGAGTCAGCCTCACCACAATTCAGAAACTTAGCTAATAAGTCTTCTGGGCAGTTTAATACCTAACACGCTATTGTATTTATACAGTGTTAGAGAACATTATTCAGAAGACAGACCAACATCACATTAGAAATAGCCTCTAGAAGTAAAACCCCAAAGTAACAGATGATAATCATTCCTCAATGTCAAGCTCTGGGGTGGAGGTCCCTTGTAAATAAAATAGGTATCTGCTCTTTGTCTTCTAAATCTCATACTAAATGCAGGCTCCAAGGCTACTGCTGTCAGCTCCAGCTTCCCACTGTGCCCTTGTTCTGCGCCGTTTGTCTCTAGTCCTGCTTCCTGAATGGTAAAAGTAACTGCATCGGTGACTTGTTTTTGTTTTTGTTTTTTTTTTAAAGAGTCTCTCTGCTGCCATGGGTAGAGTGATATGGCATCATCGCTCACAGTAACATCAAATTCTTGGGCGCAAGTAATCCTCTTGCCTCAGCATCCCAAGTAGGACTACAGGTGCCTACCACAACGCTCAGCTAGTTTTTCTATTTTTAGTAGAGATGGGTTCTCACTCTTGCTCAGTTGCATTGATGATTTCTAAAGTATCATCACCTGGTCCCATGTCTTCATTACAGGTTTAGTCTATTTTCCTGTCTTTGCCTCCTTTTGGTCTCCTAAGTGCTGATCTTGGCCATTCCACAGAGACCAACATTATCTTCATTTCTTCTTAGGAGACAAATCTGTGTTCAGCAATGGTTCTATCCATGTTCTGCAATGAAATTCAGCTCCTATACCAAATTTACAGAACCTAGCAAGAAAATGGGAAGCTACACAGTAGAGTTTCTGTCTGTACATATTTCTTCTCCTTTGATACACACTCCATTACCATTACCTCTAATCCTGCCTGAGCCACCTCATTCAGCCGTGCAGTGAGGACAGTATCACCAGAATGATGAGTCCTTTTAAATACCTTCAGCACAGCTAGAGTTGACATGTGAGTGTTTGTATTCTGGTTTATATAACTGGAAGATAAATTCCCTTCTTCCCAGACCTCAAACAATTTTACATTTGCAATTCAACATACAAATTCTTAAGCTGGTGCATGTTAAACCAGGTACTAGTGAACAAATGCTAAATTGTATATACATTGACATTAAATGCTTCTAAGTCTCAGTATTATTCATTATTAATATTTTTGCAAAATGTCAATTATAGGCTTTTATATGCTTAAACATTCTCTCATGTTAATTTCCCAAGATGGTAATTTGGAGTTAATTGCATGGCAAATAAATTTTGGTGTTGCATACTTAAGAAACCTCAAGCCATTTTCTTCCTGGGATCAATAGATATTTGACATATAAAGGCTACATTTTGTAATCTAATTAAAGGACTATCTAACACACTTACAGCTTTGACACACTGACTCAGGACTCTGACAGAAAGCACTGATGTCGAATGTTTATTTTGTCAAGAAATCCTTACTTATGACGCTGAAGGCTTGTTTTATAATGAAATACCTCAGTATAACACTAGCAATCATTGGTACCAGAACGACTATTAAATAATTTCTAGGTTGTTTAATACTATGTATATGATGAGACTGTTTGTCTCATACAGAAAACAAGGAGAATCGGTAATTCCAATTAGATCTAAAAATTGAAAATCTTTCTGAGGAAAAAATGTAACAGAAATATTGCCTTGATTAATATCATTTGTAATTTCTAGTTCTTCAAGTTGGTACTTGATTTTGTACAACCAAATTTTATGTCCTATTTTGCATTTAAACATAAGCCATTTGATCTTCAACTTGGAATAAAAACTGTGTCATTCTCAAGATAATTGTTAGAATAGTATCTTTTATTAGCTTTTTTTATAGAATGTAAAGTTTCATAGTATACTTACTACTTGTGATGTAGACTATGCAAATCTAGTTTACCATTAAAGAAATTGAAGCTCAGATAGCTTGTCTCAGGTTACGTAGCTAATAAATGTTAGTTGGGACAGAAATAAAATCTTCTGTCTTCAAGGCAAATATCCTTGACATCACACATCCTCCTCTTGTGTCCTCAAAAGAAGCTTAACAGCATTAAGAGAATGAAAGATCAGTAGAAAACATGGTCATCTAGAATTACTGACAATGCCATGTGCTTCATTTCTTGGTAATTCTTTGCAGATTCTTAGAGGGTTCTGGATGAAAATGTTACGGTACTCACAGAGATCACAGGTAGATAAATGCAATTTTTTACACAAAAGTTTCTTGGTTTTGAAATTTTTTTTTTACTTGCCGTCCATGTAATTTAATCAATCACCAAATTCCTTTATTTATAATAATTAATAAGAGCAGTGAGAGTAGCTACTATTCACTATTTAATGACTCATGTATTCGTTTAAGAATTATGATATTGGGCAGCACCTGTGGCTCAAAGGAGTAGGGCACCGGCCCCATATGCCAGAGGTGGTGGGTTCAAACCCAGCCCTGGCCAAAAACCGAAAAAAAAAAAAAAGAATTATGATATTCATAGAGAACCTACGATATGCCAGGTACTTCCCTGAGAAGTTCAGGTGCAGCAGTGGTAAAAACAGGGTGCTATAGTAATTTACTCTGAATTATCTGAATCCATCCGGTGACTGCCATGATTTAAAGGCTGGGAAAACAAAGGCTTAGAGTTATTATTTTAAAAAGGCCATGTAGACTTCTTTCAAAGACAGAAAATAAATTCAGATAACCTCACCTAAGGCACTTCTCTTTCATTTCCTTCTTCTGTGGCTTCTGCTTCTAAAGCTTCATTTCTAATCCATTGACACCAGCCACATTTGGTTCTCACCACCTCACAAATTGATGGGTGCATCAATTTTCTATATGACTGATTAGCTTAAAGTTTCTATTTCAATTCATTTTACACAACTTAGTTCTATCTTCTTAAACAACAATTTCGTCATTTCTTTCATCCTGTTAATAATCACCATTCTCTTCTCTAGCAGATGAAGTCAAAACTGCTTAGTCATTCCAGATTCTATGTTTTCAGTAATGACATACCTATCTAAACTTTCCCCCCCTTACTATTTTTCATTACAAGCCACACCTTATACCCATCACCCTATGAGACCTCTGTCCTTCAACTATTCCTGGTTTGTAGAATTTATTATTGTTGCTTCTCCTGGAGCTTCCTTCCCGTTACTTTAAGTCATCCATAATTTATTTCAAAATTGATCAAAATTCCTAGTTTATTTGCTTTCCATTTTCCACCATTGCTTGTATATCCTTGTTTCTTCTTCTAAAGTTGTAATGCACTCATCTTTATCAATCCGTTTGATTACATTCTTTCAACATAATCACTGCCCTGCTTTCTGTGTCTACCCCCTGTGTTAGTAACTAGATGGCAACTCCTAGAAACAAGAAACCTTGTTTCATTTTAACTTCTCTTCAGTATATGTTTAATAAATATTATTAGTGCTCACTTCAACATCACGTATACTAAGATTGGGACAATACAGAAAAATATGCAAGCATTCCATATTTTTCACCCTCTTAGGAAAGAAAGATGGAAAATCCTAAAAGATCTCAAATTAGAGCTCCCATTTGACCCCTCAATCCCACTAGTAGACAAGAAACAAAATCATTTTTCATAAGCACATTTGCACTAGATTGTTTATCACAGCTCAATGTACAAACGCAGAGATGTGGAAACAATCTAAATGCCCATCAACTCAGGAAAGGATTAACAAATTGTAGTACATGCACACCATGGAATATTATTGAGCCACAAAAAAGATGGCGGCTTCACATCTTTTGTAATGTCCTGGATGGAGTTGAAATGCATTCTTCTTAGTAAAGTATCACAAGAATGGAAAAGCAATCATCCAATGTACTCAATACTAGTATTAAGCCAGTAGACGATCTGATGCATGCCCACATAGGAGAAAAACTCATTTCAAATCAAGTTGGGGGAAGGGTTAATGAGGGAGGGGAAGGGAGAAGGGGCTGGGGGACTCTCACTGAGTGGGCATGGGGCGGGAGTGACACACATTTTGTGTGTGGGATGACCTGGTTGTTTATACCCTCATGTTAATCTGAAATAAATTTACTTAAAAAAGTAAAATAAATAAATATTATCTATTGGTATATTAGTTGAACTTAATATGCTTTAACTAATATATTTATCATTAAACACAGGATTAAAGGCTGACTGTAATTTGGAAAGATTTTATTTTTTGTCATGTACATCTTGCAATTTTTTTAATTGAAAAGGATAAGATTATGCCATAATTTCATCCACGTATTTGAATGCCTTTTATTCCATTAGCTCACCAAACATTTCCTTTAAGTTATCATTTTTAATGGTTTTATTTGCAATATCTTTTATATTGTTGCCTCCTTCTACAGTGACATAACTCCTGCTGAAGTCTAATTCTTCATTATTTTATTTCTGAATTATAGGTACAAATCTCTATAATACAATAATCTACCTTATTAACAAAACAATGAAGAAAAGAAAAAGAAAAACTTTTCAAAGATCAAGAAATTAAGATATACAAATGCATAGTACTCTAAGAGATTACAGTCTAGTTATTACAATGAAACACTAGCTATTCTAGCGACATACAGTAAATATATAATTACAGTGCAAGTAGAAAAAATATCTATGGAAGAAACACCAAAGCCAAACTTGAATGAAGTAGAGGCAGAAAAGAAAATGGAAGTTATGAAAAAAAATGTAAGAGAAGAATCTCTGAAGAAAGAGTTATTCGGGCTGAGTCTAGAAGGATTACTAAGTTTATCTCAGAAAGTAGAATGTTGTAAGGGAAACATTCTGGGAAGAAATAACAATGCAAATATTCTTCCAGGGTATCTGTGCTTTTTCCGTAGATTATCCAAGTTGCACAAGTCATTACTGAGCCAGTCAAGGTGTTGGCCGGACCTTGCACACTCAAAGAGCATAATTGAATATGTCAAAAGTTGTGGGCGGAGTGAAGGAAACCCAGTAACCGTGAGCTTAAAAAAAAACAAGTGGAGGAAACAATTACCAAAATTGAGCTCTACACGGGGATCGTCTGCAAGAAACTCTGGTTCCCTTTGCAACACCAAAGCAGGGAAGGTGCAGAGTAATCCGGACCCTGGTTTAACGTCTTACCCAACTGTGACATCCTAATGCTGCCTCCCATGGCAGAGCCACATGGAGGCCAAAAAGCCAGAGGCGTTGCTGCCCACAGGTCAGCTTCCTGGAGCAGACAACAGAGAAAGGATAGTGAGTGGGTCTGCGAGGGGGGCACACAGTAAATATCCAGTACAGTTCTTCATTTCTCATAGCACACAGAAAACAGGCTGTATCATTTAAAATATTTCACAAAGCACTTAGGGGTAGCAGGAAAGAAAAATACCCTCAAAATTCTCACAACTATGTCCTAGGCACATAACTCCCAGAACTGAAAGGAGTTGACCTTCCTCAAAGGCTGCTTAGACACCTGCTGTTCTACCTCAGAAAGCCATTCTCCTCCTGTGTTGTACTCAACTTGTTTACCTGTGACAGAGGTGGGCTACATTTCCCTAACACCAAAGATGGCTCCAACACATCTGGACTCTCCAGGCTTAAAAGAAGAAAACCTGTGGCCCCAAGGCTTACTTACTGTCATAGCACTTCTCTTTCCACAAAAAATGAAATTAAAGTATACACTTAGCATATATTTTCCCTTCTGTGACTTATTTCATTCACAGAATGAAATAGCGTTATCATCTCTACAAGAGGTGCAGGAGCATACACTCATCACATCATCACATTTAACCCTTCTGAATTATCAAAGGAAAGAAAAACTCTTTCCCCTTTTATAAATCTCATCGTTTGACTGACTCAGCTTTAACTTTGGCTATGTCTTCACCAATGCTACCATCCTATTTCAGCTTCCCAAAGCCAGGTAGTCAGTGGTTTCTCGCTCAATATAAGATAAATAACATAAAGAACATGACTGATATTTTTCTTACTTGTAAGTTCCACTTCCACACTCTTCCAAGCTGCATCTTAAATAAATATATATATATGTACCGCAAGAAAAAAAAAAAGAAACAGTTTGCAATCACACTCTAATTAAAATCTGTTTTTGAAAAAGATACTTTTCTAAGAAGAAACATAATGCAGAGATGCAATTCTGCTTACAACTCAAAAACATTATACATTGTCACCCAAAGTAATTTAACTTCTTAAAGATAAAGCTTCTTCTTATACATATCTGCTGGTGATGGGGGTTCCCAAGACCACCATTGATTTCACGATATGCTGAGATTCACAGAACTTAGAGAAGCTATGTGCTCAAGGTCTCAGTTTATTACAAAGAAAGAATATAGATTACAATGAGCAAAAGAAAGGTTCAGTGGCTCAACAGGCTAAGGCACCAGCCACGTACATCTGAGCTGGCGGATTTGAATCCAGCCCGGGCCCGCCAAACAACAATGACGGCTGCAACCAAAAAATGGCCTGGTGTTGTGGCGGGCACCTGTAGTCCCAGCTGCTTGGGAGGCGGAGGCAAGAGACTCGCTTGAGCCCAGAAGTTGGAGGTTGCTGTGAACTGTGATGCCACTGCACTCTAACCAGGGTGACAGCTTGAGGCTCTGTCTCAAAAAAAAAAAAGAAAGAAAGGTTCATAAGGCGAAGTGCAAGAATATTCAGGGAAGAAGTTCTATTTCTCTTATCTTAGTGAAATTTTATGAATAGAACTTAATTCTTCTAGCACAACACATGATAAGACACAAACTTAGTGATCAAAACACACTAAGCCTGGTGTCTAAGGTTTTTACTGGGGCTCAGCCTGCAGGCATGGAGCATTTACATGACTAACCTTAGTTTCTCAGTTTCCAGGGTTCGAAGATCAAACTGTAACATAACAGCACATCCCAGGACCCCAGGCAAAGAAAATCAGACATTGACCATAAGTCAAATTGTCAGCATAAAATTTCTGATGGGGTCCAAGATTCCCAGTGCACAAAGACGCTCTCATCAGGCTGGATATTCTAAGAGCACTAAGATTATCTCTCAGGAGCCAACCAATGGCCAGTCCTGAGGCTTTTGGAATGAGCAGGGTTTGGCCAATCTAGGCCTGCTCAGTTCTCTCGTGCACCCTGTTTATGGACTTTTTCACGTGCGTGGTGAATTTCGGAAAGGGCGCATGGCTTTGTTCTGTGCATTACAAAGACTGTAGCATGACAAGTGTTTCAGAACTCTATTTCTAAGACATAAAACTAGGTATAACTTTAAAATAAAAACTTTTCAGGTATCTACATGTGTTACCCCCACTTCTCATGATTTCAAAATTCTCAAGGCCAAATTTTAGCCACCTTATGCTTCCCTTTTCCCCCAGTACTTATTAAGAGAAGAAAACTTCCACCAAATATGTGCCTACTGGTTTGTGTTCAGATCTGGTAAAATGACAAAAGAAATTCCTACCGTTTAGCTTTTAGGAGCTAAAATCTATCTAGTCTCAGTTTGCATCTAGAAAAATCAAGTACATTCTCTTTTAGAAAGCAAATAACACTATCACGCCAAAGTTACTATAGGAAATCTATGGAACTCAAAAGAGGGAGCAATTGATAAAATGAAAATAAAATTCAATGCTATTAATATTAAAAACAGATTATTTTACTTTATGAGTGATTGTCAATTCTTTACCGTCTTGTGTTTTATAAACATTCTTTTTGATAAATGGTATTTTTTTTCCTACATTTATTATATTGGACATAATTATTGATTTCCATTGAAAATTACTTCTGAAACATTCATATTGCACACAAATCATTGTTGAACTAGATGGCTTTAAGAATAAGATATAGTGTATTGACAATACAGTCTTTTGAATTGTATTCCATTGCCCTTAATGAATCATCTGTTTTTATACACAAAGTAACAACAAGAAAAGTAATTCTATGATTTAATGGCATTCCTCTACTAATTGAAGGAAATTTAAATGAAAGACATAAGGTAGAATACAATCAAGTTAAGTGAAAATATCTTTAAAGAATGCTCATTGTGACATCATTTATTGGGTGGCACTATAACAAAACATACTGGTCTCGCATATTTTAAAGAGCAAAACTAAGGAACCACATACAAGCATTTGGACAAAAGTGACTTAAGTATGAATCTCAAAAAAGTGCTTCAACTATCAGGTTTAGCCACACACTGCTAGAACTGGAAATTGGCCAATGAAAGTATAAATTCAATTAGATTGCTTTGAAGCAATTAAACTTGCCTGATCACGTTGGCTGTGATGGAAAAAGAGCATTTGTTGTGGCAGTATTAGATCAGTAAGAAGCAAGATAGTGCAGCTCAAGGTAAAAGACTGATTTAAATTTTGCCTCAAGGTCTAGAGGGACTTGTTTTCATTTACTAGAAATAAGTAAAACACAAGAAAGTTCAGTTATCAATCAAGAGCTCTACCTAATGCCCGTAGACCTCAGGGGAAAGTTAAATGACTTATACCCCACACGATGCTTTCTGAACACCAGGAGAAAACCACAGCATGATAGAAAAAATAACATTTCATTTTTACTGGACCATTTATTGTAAATGATAAAATAATAGTAAAGATTTAGGCTCAGCGCCTGTGGCTCAACGGGCTAAGGCACCAGCCACGTACACATGAGCTGGAGGGTTCGAATCCAGCCCGGGCCCACCAACAACAATGATGGCTGCAACCAAAAAATGGCCGCGCGTTGTGGCAGGCGCCTGTAGTCCCAGCTACTTGGGAGGCAGAGGCAAGACACTCGCTTCAGCCCAGGATTTGGAGGTTGCTGTGAGCTGTGATGCCACAGCACTCTATCCAGGGTGACAGCTTGAGGCTCTGTCTCAAAAAAAAAAAAAAAAAAAGATTTAATGTGAAAAATGTTTGTTGTTTGAATTAAAGTATTTATCTTTCTCCTTTTAAGAAAGCATGTGGCATATACATTTATTCTGACATTCTGAGCTCCAAGAAAGCAGGTGTTCAAGTGTTTTGTGTTGAATCACCAGAGTTAAACTATTAAGAAATTAATTTGATAATTTATTTTAAATGATGCATCACTAATCTGTATGTCTTTGTGCTTGGATAAACCAACACATTTCTACAGATTGAACACAGCAGGCTTTCCTTTTCAGATTTTCTTATGTAATAACTATTTGAAAAAAGGATTTTTAACTCAATGCTTTAGCTAATATGTTTAGTAAAATCATTTGATTTTCATCCTAGCATCACAGCTTCCTCCTCCTTTGTAAAATTTTATTCCCCGGGATCACTAACGCCTACATAATTCCAGCACTGACATTAGGCAAAAATGACTCAAAATGATCTTCTGACTTATCTGGACTTCCACATGACTGTTTTTGTCAAGCGTTATCCTCTTGCCTAAACCAATCCTTTTCTACCTCTTATTCTACGCCTCTTTCTCTTCCCACTCCCATAACGCTGAGTATTCTCCACATTCTAGAACTGTCTCTGTACTTTTTTATTTTTTAATTATTTCTCTAAGTGACAATATAATTTTACCTATGAGAAGGACCCAAATCATCGTTTTACCTAAATTTCTTTCTTCATGCTGCCATGTTCCTTTTTTCAATGACTGATAGATATTTGACAAAATATGGTCTGTTGGAACCTCAAACTGACCATATCACAAACAAAATGCATTATTTCTCCTTAGTCTGGTGCCTTATTCCCTCATTCCTTCATTCAACAATATTTGAATACAAACCCTGCTCTATCTTTCTTCAAGATCAGAGATTAGCAAACTCTTCTCATAAAATCCAAATAGTAAATATTTTAAGCTTTGTGGGCCATATATCTCTGTTGCAACTATTCAACACTGTTGTCGTACTGGAAAAACAACAAATGGGATATGGCTGGGTTAAATGATCCTACTTTTGAATGCTAAAATTTAAATGTTACGTTATTTTCATGTGTCAATTATTAATCATTTTTGGATTTTTTGGTCAACAATGCTTACTTCATATGCTATACTAAAATTTATAGATTTGACCCCTGGCACAGTTTGTGGTAGATAATGGAGATTCAGCAATGAACAAAACAGCTCATGCTTCTTACCATCAATATTCTCAATTTTTAAAAACAATCTACCATCTGCATGCCAATAGTGACTTTATCCTCTGAACACACAGCAACTTGTACCAGGTTTACTTGTTATAGCTTAATAAAACCTACTTAATTATTAAGTAGAAAAAAAAGAATTTTCCAAATATTAACCTCAGCTTTATATCACTTTAAACAATTTCAACATCCATAATTAAATAAATGTTTACATTTATAAATGGTTGCAAATGTTTCGTATTTCAAAACTTCATTTTATTTCTTCCACTTTGTAATTTTTACATAGGCATTATCTTTCTTAAGTTTTTTACAGTTTCATTGAGGATAATGGATGTAGAATAAGTTGCACATGTTTAAAGTGGCACCATTTAAAAACTTGCATTTATTATTTTTTAATAACAGCTTTATTGAGATATAGCTAATGTATAATACAAGTCATCCTCTTAAAGAATAAAATTCAGTGGTTTTTAGTACTTTATTCCCAAGGAAATATAATAATCACCACTAAAATTTCACAATCAAACCACTGAAAACAAAACAAAACTCAGAACCTGTTAGCAGTTTTTATCTATTTCCTGATCTACTCCCCCACCTTTCATTAAAAACTAATTTACTTTTTCTCACCAACTATTTATTTCTTCTGAGCATTTCATATAAAATGGAATTGTAAAATTTGTTGCCATTTGCATCTGGCTTATGTCACTTAGAAAAATGTTTTTAAGATTCATTCACAATGCAACAAGTATCGATACAGGTTGAGTATAACTCATTTGAATGCTTGGAAGCAAGAGTTTTTCAGATTTCTGATTTTTTTTTTTTGATGTTGGAGTATTTGCATATACATAATGAAATTACTAGGGGTATGGTATCTAAGTCTAAACAAAAAATTCATAAATATTTTATACATAGCCTGAAGTTAATTTTATGTAATATTTTAATAACATGCATAAAATAAAATATATGTGTTCCAATTTTTTTCTTTTTTTAGAGACAGAGTCTTGCTTTGTCACCCTCGGTAGAATGCTGTAGCATTACAGCTCACAGCAACCTCCAGCTCTTGGGCTCAGGCGATTCTCTTGCCTCAGCCTCCTGAGTAGCTGGGACTACAGGTGCCTGCCACAACGTCCGGCTATTTTTTTGTTGCAGTTTGGCTGGGGCCAGGTTTGAACCCACCACCCTTGGTATATGGGGCCAGTGCCCTACTCACCGAGCCACAGGCACTGCCCTGTGTTCCAATTTTAATATCAGAAATATCCAGATAAAGTAGAATAATTTTGAAGTATTTCTTCTTTTTCTATTGTCTTATAAGATTTGGCATGATCTGTTTTTTGAAATTATCTTCTATTTTTATTTATAAATATTAGTTGTTTATTTTTTGAGACTTTGAAAAAAAAGTTAACTGATGACTCCATACTGAACTTCAGAGTCAAAGCATTCTATGATAGACATACTTTTGTCTGACAATGTGAATGTTACTTTTTTTGCATTGTTACTATTATTATTATTGCTCAATGTTTCTTTATAGCAATCATCTGATTTCTTTTCCAAATGTATTTATGTTTGTTCGTTCTTTATGAGGTTTTTGTTTCTAGTCCTTATCTTAAACATTGTTATTGTTATTAAATTGTAAGTCTCTTTAATTTTGTGAAGGCAAAAAATGGAAACCAAATAAACACATGTATATGTATAGAGAAAATTAAAAAAAAAT
>CAUYRH010129856.1:0-25837 GCA_963574655.1 Perodicticus potto | reverse complement strand
GCAATCATGGGGCACAATGTGCTGACTTCATATACAATCTGAAATATTTTCATTGAACTATTTAACATAGCCTTCATGGCCTTTTAATCACTATATGAAGACATTTATATTCTACATTTAGTAATTTTCACTTATACCCTTCTAAGATGCACCGTAAGTGTGATCCCACCAATCACCCTCCCTCCACCCATCCTCCCCTCTCCCCATAAATCTGCATTTTTTCCTTAAAGACACCAAGCATATAGGATTTAGGGTTTACACTAAGTGACTTCATCTTAACTTCGTTACATCTGCAAAGTTTCAATTTCCAAATAAGGCTACATTCACAATTTCTCGGTAAATATGAAATTTTTAGGATACCATGTAACATGTAACCCAGTACAGGGCTCATGCATGATAGCTGTAGGCTTCTTATAAGACAAAAGTTATGGTCACTACTGTCTGCACCACTGCCATCACATTTGGCCTTGATATTGGCCTTACAGTGTTGCAATACCTTTGAAGCTGTTTGCCACAGTTACTTCTGGGTGTCAGGAGGAACAATGTTGAGAACCCCCACGCCAACCACACTTGTGCTTACTTGGAGATGGATCTGCCCTGGTCTGTGCAGAGCCGGGGGACCTTTTCTCTGCATGCCCCAACACTGCGTATTCTCCTATCTGCCCAGGCATAAAAATGCCATTGGCAAGGTCATAGTGGGGGCGACTCTGTGTGGCTGGTCCCACTTACACGTGTGCCCCCAGGGTGATTTCCCCCACTATGTGCCAGGAAGTGATTGTATATCTTATCAACCTGCTCACTCTCCAGGCCCAGAGGCGAAAAGGAACAGGACAAAAAGAAAATTTTAGCTCTGCCTCTTTCTCGTTTAATGACCCAGAACAAGTTACTTAAGTAGTCGTGGTTTTCTCATTGGTCCAATGAGAATATCTACCTTTCAGAGTTGTTTAGAGGATTCAATGAGCTAATGTGTATGAAAATACCAAATGTGCTATGTGACATATAATAGGCTCTCAAAAGATTTCCTTCCTCCTTCCCTCCCTCTCTCCCTTCCTTTCCTCCGTCCCATCCTTCCTCCCTCCCTTTCTTCTTTTCTTCCTCTCTCCCTCCCCCCTTCCCATATTCATTTCCTAGGGCTGCTGAAGCAAAGTACCACAACTAGGTGGTTTCCAACAATGACCGGCCCCGCACAGTTCTGGAGGCCAGAAATCTAAACCACAGAGTCAGCAGGGTCAATCCCTCCAGAGCCATCCCTGGCTTCTTTCCCCCCGCCCAGTGGTTGCCCATGGTCCTTGATAAGGACACGTCACCCTGCGTGGCCCCCTTTCCTGTGTATTTTTGTGTGGTTTTCTCAAAAGGACACAAGCCTCTGGATTAAGGCCCCTGACCCAGTGTGACCTCATCTTACCTGAGCTATATCTGCAAAGACCCTATTGTCCAACAAGGCCACGTTCTGAGGTTCTGGATGAACATGAGTTCTGGTGGGGGACACTCATCACCCCAGCACACTCTCCTTTTTCTTGGTGTTCCTTTTCACCAGCACTGAGCACGCAGGCCTGGGGGCGGGAAGAGCGGGAAGCCTCCACAGTCCCAGGCCCCCTGCTGTGCAGGAGGTGGGGGACGTCCCCCCAGGGTCCCTGAGGAGGCCATTCTCCTGCTCTCCATCTGCTCACAGGCTGCCCTGGGTCACTCTGAGTGTGAGGTGGCATCTAGGGATTGTCACAGGCAGACCTTGAGTTGGCATCAGTGCCTGGCACCTGACCCCCTGGGACGGAGCTGTTGGAAATGCCGGGCGAGGCCTGGTCACTTGTTTGGGCATCTCAACTCGTCCCTGTGCAGCCCACAAAGAACCTGGCAGCAGGGCCGTGGCTTGGGCTGGCTCTCTCAGAGCCTCTGGCCTCGGCAGATTGGCCTGACAGCCTCAGGAGGAGGCTCCGAGGGGGCACAGGTTAGAGTCACTCGCGGGTGCCTGGCGACCAGCCCAGCAGCCCCCTGAGGACACCCTGGCTGCCACCCAGTGCCAACCCTGCAGGGGCAAGTGGCTTCTCCAGAGGCAGCAGCAATGGGTAATGAGGCACTGAGTGCGTTTCCCTTCCCTTGGAAGTTTAGAAAACTCTCTGGTTAAAGGGACAGGGCAGGCTTTGACCCTGTGCACCTGGGGCCGACAGAGCAGAGGCCGTTCCTTTCTTTCCATGGATGTCTGGGTCTCTCCTTGTGTCCGTGGTGGGGTCTGGATGCAGAAGACCTTCCAAGGATCTGTTTCTGGAAGGGGCCCGAAGTCTCTGTGGAGCTGGGAGGGGAAGGCCCTGGGGCTCAGGAAGCTGGACGTGTGACCAGAGTCCCCTCCAGTGGGGGGTGGTTCCTGCCAAATCTGGGCCACCTGCTGCCGTCAGGCCCCTCTGGTCTGGCTGAGAGTCTCAGAGCCAAGCATTGGTCAAACACACCGAGGGCGCTTGGCGGACGATGGCTGCTGGAACGAGGAGGGATGGAGGGTCCCACCTCCTAATCAGAAGCGTGCAGTAACTCCTGCCCGACACCTGCCCCTCTGGAGAGAAGCAGACAAGGGCCTGTGAGCCTGGGGGAGGGACAAGCTGTGAGAGGGTCGTTTACTCCTTCAGCTCCTGGGACTTGGACTCCTAAAGCAGCAACAGCGCCTGGGTGCTCCCTCCCTATGGCCTTTGAGGAACAATGCAGGTGCCGGCAGATAGGACGCGGTGTGACCCCCAACAATTACAGCTGGGCCTTCCCCATGGACACCCCCCCTTCCCAAAGAAGCTTACAGAGAGATTCCTTGAGCAAGCTGGGTGGGGAACTGGGGAGTGTCAGGGGTCCCTACAAACCTCCTTCCCACCCTGTCCAGCCCGTTTTGGGAGGATTTGCAGAGCCCTTTGTTCCTCCCACAGCTGACACCAGGGGAGGTTTATGTCAGGTGTGTGTTATCACAGAGTGGGTGACCTCAAGTTTGTGTGCAGGGGTCTCAGTCCAGGGCACGCCTGCACCCCTCTCTGGCTGGGGGCTGGAGGCCGGGATTCTGGGCTCTGCTCTGCTCCCGGCTGTGGCCCCAGCTCAGGGCACAGCAGCCGCCTGGCCGAGCTGCCTCCCAGACTCTTGTTTAACACACCTGCCAGAGAGATTTCCTATTTTATTTTCTTAAGGACCATTTTAAAAAATATTTTGAAAATAGGATTTTGATGTTAAATATGCATTTTCAAACCACACAGACAGACCTCTTCTTGGCCATAATATGCATTACTCTGCATCAGCAGAGCCCAGGTGCGGCCCTGCCAGCTCACAGCTCGGCAGGCCTGATGGTTCCCACCTGCCCCCTCTCGTCCAGCTGAGCAAGAGGCTGGGTTATTGTGCCTCCCTTCCCTGCACAGGGAGGCATGGAAACCACGAAGGGCAAATCCGGGAATGAGAGGAGACTAATTTTCATCTGAAAAACCTGAATTTTGACAAAGCTTAGAAAATAAAAAGGGGCAAAAGAAAGCTTAAACTTGGTGGTGAAATTAAGCACACCTTTATTGTCTTTTCTTGATGTTATTTGGTGGCTGTGTCATGCTGTATCATCTGTTCAGTCCCTAGCCCTCTGTCTTATTATCCTACAAGGAGAGTAAGAAGTTGGGGTCTGCTCTGTCACACCAGCTCTGTGACCTTGGGCTGGACTCACCCTGAGTCGACCTCCTACTCCCGAGGGAATGAGGCCTCAAGGGCTATGAGAAGAAGCAGATTAATCAGAGAGAAGCTGTGAGGCGCCTACATCACGCCTGGCACATACGGGATTGGGGTGGGGGGTTCAGCAGATGTGGCCAACTCTTGACCCTGAAGAAAGGGCCTGAGTGTTTCTGTGTTTTGTGCCTCTGGATACTGTCCCTTTAAAGTAGAGACAGGCTTTGTTGTTCACTTCAAATGTGGCAAAAAATAACATTCTAAGCCCTTGATCAGCACTCAGCAAACCACATGTAGCCCATGGGCCAGACTGGGGCCCCTGCCTGTGTGTGTAAATAAAGCTTTATTGGAACCAAGCCATGCCCATTTGTCTACACGCTGTCTGGATGTGTTACAGGGCGAGTTGAGTGGCAGTGACAGAGACCATATGAACTAGAAAGCTGGAAATAATTACTATCTATGCTTTGCAGAGAACTTTGTCATCTCCTGCTCTAGTCTGGAGAATGGATTTTTAACAAACAGATCTTTTTCAAGATTTAAAACAGCTCATTTTACTTAAGAACTGCTAGGGACAGAGTCAAGGACCACCCCCTCACCCCCTGTCCCGTCCTGGCCAAAATTCACATTTGGAGATGCGGCCTTTGGGAAACAGTTAGATTTAAATAAAGGCATGGGGCTGGAGCCTTTATGGTAGGAGGGACACCAGAGAGCTTACTATCTCTGCCCGTCATCATGTGGGGCACAGTGAGAAGACGGCTGTCTGCAAGCTGGAAAGAGGGTGCTCCCCAGGGTTCAGCTCTAGGGGTCAGCCAGGTCAACATCTTCATCTTGGGCTTCCAGCCCCAGAACTGTGGGAACATAAATCGCTGTTGTTTAAGCCGCCTCGTCTGTGCTGTTTTGTTATTGCAGCCCTGGTAGACTGGTACAAGAACAAGAAGGATTATTTAGATGTCAAGAAGAGAAATGCTCTGTTGGTTCCACATCACCCCAGCACACATTTGCAGCCAGGTGTGGTCACAGACGCTGAATGGGGTGCTGTGCCTTCAGCAGGGGGCACCCCCACACACCTGCCCTGCTGAAGCCACATTGCCACCCACCGTATCTGTGTAGCAGCTGCCACCAGCATATAGGCCGATGTGTGGGCTGCCCCAGGCCACCTTTCTCCCCAAAGCCAAAGTACGCATCTGGCTCTGACCATCAGAAGTCTTTGGTCTTTCTGTTTGTCTCCGTAACATCTGCTGACCTGTACGTGCAAGCGTAGCTAAGCGCGGTGAGTGCGTTTTTCAAATAAAAAGTTGGGTTGCGGAATTGAGTAAATCCACGGGTGAGATGTGGATCCCCCATCTGGCCTGGGAAGCCCGTGGTCATTCTATGTATCCACAGCTTCGAGTCAGACGGTGAGGCTCAGCCCCCAGGGGGACCTCGGGAGGGACATTCTACTGTTGAGCAAAACACACTGGCCAGTCGAACCAAACTCCTCTGTTTGAAAAAGACAAAAAGCGTGCTCAATCACTGCCAGTGAGGGCTTTGGTTTCCACGTGGGCTCCAGAATGCAATTTCCCCACCTAGGGGCAATTGGTGGGGCCTTTCCAGACCTCTCTGCCACCATGTGGCTGTGTGCTTTCTTGTTTGCATAATTCAGGACAGGACCAGATGGCAGGTTGAGCACCGCATAAGGAATTGTTCTGTGTATGAATAAGTGCCTACTTAGTGTGTAAGTGGGTTATTAGTGATCTGAAGTGACAAAATTCAAAACAACACACAACAGCCATTTGGCACAGCTGTGTCTATCCAGACTTTGCTCGCTAAGAAACTCATTGTAAAAATGCATTTCAACAGTTAGCTATCAGCAAATGTCAACTTCTCTGCACTTACCTCTTTGAAAATAAGAAGAGCAATGTACAATGTATGAAGTCCTGAAAGCAGGCATTGTAATATTTGCTCCTTATCATACGCCTCAGGGGATGGGCCGAGTAACCCAGGCTGCACAACCAGTTGAAAATGGAGGTGTGAGTTCAGGTGTCCTGATTCTGGCACTGAAACCCACAAGCTGGAGGAGTCAGCAATGTCTCTGGTGAAGGCTGTGAAATCAGACAGACCTGGATGTGTCCCTGGGCTATCCTAGCTCCTAATAAGGCAGCTTGGGGCACACTGCTGGTGACGCAGTGCCTCAGAGGGTCATCCTCAAGATGGAATCAAACTGCGAGCACAAAGGGCCTACCAGAGTGGGTGCTCAACAAGGTACCTGTCCCTCCCGACCACTGGCCACCCAGTAGAGCCCCGGCCCTCTGTGTGACCTCTGGATGGGCTGACGATGCCGCCACAGGCTCTGTGGGGAGACAGCAGTGTCTTATTCACCAGGCTTCAGAGGGACTGTGTTATCTTGGAGAGGAAAACCCGCCTGAGCTGCTGTGATCTATTTCTTTCTTTTCTCTATGCTGGATAAATTTACCACCGTATCTGAAATCCGATCGTACCAAGTTAGAGTCTGCTGCTTCTTTGGAAACTCCAGTATCAACATGGGTAGCTGTTTCTCTCCTTTTCTTAAATCCCTCTTTCTCCTCCTCACAAAGTATTTTTCCATACATTATTGTCATGCCTGATGTAAGTGGTACCATTTGAGAAGGAGTGTACGACAGATGAATGGTTTTTTCCAGATATCTGAGGCTTAGTCTTTGGGAAACCAAAGTTTTGGGGAGAAAATTACCCACTCTCAGTGGAAAATGCTGTCCCCCACAGGGCACATACTTCTCTTTCTTGTGGAACAGCTTACACTTTTCTGGGGGATGCAGAATGGTCTCCGCGAGGACTAGCTCTTGTTGCCTCCTTCTTGGGTGATGGGGGTGGTGGGGTTGACAGGAGGGCTGCCCCGAGTGGGTTCCTCTGCCCAGGAGGCTCATCCTAAGTGGCTGTGGTGTCACTGCGTCCCCCCTGGCAGCTGTCCATGGGGATTCAGCAGCTGCCCTCTGCCCCCCAGCCCTGGACAGCCTACCTCCACTCCAGTCCCCTTTGCTGTGACTAGCAAGACGTAGACCTTTCCTGGAGGCGCGGAAGGGCCAAGCTTGTTAAGTCGGAAATCTGGAGTTCATGCATTCCCATTCAAAAGCCTGTTAGAATTCTCCATACCTTTCCCGAAAGCCAAGGGTAGATGGCTTTTATTTTCCTGCTAACAAAATCTTTTATTAAAAATAGAAGAATCACAACCACTTTTGAATAGAGTTTTTAATCTCTTCCCAAATGCGGAGAGAATTGTGCACTGGAGCCTGCACGCCCTTCACCCAGCTGCACTAATCATCGATGTTTTCCCAACCTAATTTTATCTATCTCATTCTTGCACTCTTTTTGTGTTTTCATTTTTGCTGGAATGTCTTAAAGCAAATCTCAGGTTTCCCATAATTTCACCCATAAATACTTCAGTATGAGTCTTCTCTAACGAGATAAAGACTTTTAAAAATATAATAAGGAAGCCCTGAAAGCCTTACAGAGACACGGGCTCTGCGGCTCAGCTGGCCATGGGTAGTTCTGATCTTTGTGGTCTTATTATACGAGATGTCTGAGGTCTTCTCAGGGCAATCAGCAAAATCCTTTTACTTTGACGTGATTTCAAACTCATAAAAGATTGGCAAGACTAGTACAAAGAATTCTCTTATATTCTTCATCCATCTTTCCCAAGTGTTAACATTTTACCACATTGGCTCTACCCTGCTCTTTGTAAGTTCCCCCGTATTGTTAGTATGTTGGAAACGTGGTGCCCTAACGGTGCCATTCTGTAACGACAATACAGCAAAACATAGACGCAGTTCTGTTATCTAATCCACAGACACTGTGGAGATTTTCCCCAGTTGACCCAAGGACACCCTTTAGAACCAAGAAAATCCTGAATTAGGTGGGTTGTTGTCTCTCTTCCGTCTTCTTTAGCTTGGAGCAGTTGCCAAGTCTTTGTGGAAAACTATCATCAACAATTTTGTAAAGTGTCCCTCAATTCAGGATTACCTGCTAATCCGCAAGACATAATTCCGGGTCTGCCTTCTTGGTAGGAAGACACAGAAGTGGTGTTTTGTACCTCCCAGCTCACCATAAGAGGAGGCAGATGGGGTTAATTTGTTCTGTTATTGGTGGTGGTAACTTGGGTCGCTTGATTAAGAGGAAGTCTACCAGGTGTCACCTCTGTAAGATTACTCTTTCCCCTTTGTAATTGGTATCGCATATGGTGATACTTTCAGACTATGTAAACACCTTGTTGCTTCAAACTCTCTCTTCCATAATTTTAGCATTTATTTCTGATTCTTATCTGAATTGGTACTTGTGATGGTAGTCAAGTGGGATTTTTAAAGTATATTATTTTAAAATATATTATTCTTTTACAATTATTGTAGGAAAAACTAATATAAGGAAAAGTTTTCTCTTTTCTCCATGTATTTATGTCAGTAGACTCATGATTCTTAATTTTTAAGATAGGTTGTAACCCTTTACTTTCATTACTTGTTTTGATGCCCAAATTCTTCAAGACTGAGCCACTGGGGGCTGCTCCAGACTACCCCAGGCCCTCTGACACATCCCCGTCATTCTTTGACCACTTTTTTACTTTCTGGGATGACACAATGTTGTATTCTTGTCTCCCTTTTTTTTTCCTGCCCCAGTCCTAGAAGGTCCCATTTCTCCAAGGAACCCTGATTCCTCCTAGTACAGAATGGGATTGTACAACTAAGATTTGGGTACTAGGGACGCTCCCTGCTCCTGGGGTGTCGCTGACTCTGGTGGATAGAAGGACAACAAATGTTATACACACACACACTCACCTATGTCTGTCTCTCTCTCTCTCTCTCTCCATCTATCTATCTATCTATCTATCTATCTATCTATCTATCTATCTATCTATCTAAACATGATGGAGTTTTATGGTCTTATTATGTTAGATTTTCTAAACCAGTGCCACAGGGTTTACTGTGTTCTTTCTCTTTCCATAATTGGGACTTCATTCTCACATAGTGAGAAACCTGTCCCCCTCTACCCACAGTCTATTTGGCCTATGCTCAATCCATGAGTCTTCAGAAACCCATTTCAGTATTGCTAGCCCACACTGCTGTGATGAGGAGGCCTGCTGACTACAGTCGAACATTTGTTTAAAGCTCTATTTGATTTGGGCCTGAGGACACAGCAGTCTAAATACTATGTTCAAATGTTACTGGGTTGATTTTTTCCCTGGGTAATTATGTTATTCAAAACTGTTGTGCGAGGTCAAGTCACAAAGGTGACTCAGCAGCAGGCCGCTCAGGAGGGCTTGGATCCCAAGACAACCTACCTTACAAGATTTTGGCGAGCATTGAGTAAAATGACTCTGATTGATGGATGTTGCAAGAACTATAAAAATATTCTTTGACCATAAGCAAATGCTCTCTTGATGTCTATTCCAATAGCACAGACTGAGGAGGGGACCAGGGGACCCCCCCTATGGTGCAAATCTATCCCCAGGTGTTTATCAAGCACCCACTAGGTGTCCAGGGCGGAAAACACGTAGGATGAGGTTGCTGCCGGCTGTAATCACTACAAGTTAGGGAGGATAAAAAGGCAGCCTTCAGGAAGAGAGAACCCAGAGTGATCTGGGACATTGAGAGCCATCTCTGCGGAGAACGATGCGCATACTGCACCCCAAGGGCGGCCCCACTCCGGGGAGGCCGACAGAGAAAGGCAGACATTGAAGGCATTTCACAGCATCTTTTGGGTAAATCAGATCCTGTCACTTTGGTGGGACCTTTTTTTGTTGCATGTTAGTTATTTCTCAGAGGTGGCCTCTTATTCTTGTGAGAGGCGTTCTATTTAAAGACATTGGAGGTGATGGGGAGGATGTGGGGGCCACAGCTGCCCAGTCCAGAGGGGATCTCGTTCTGGGCACCAGAGTCAGCAGTTAAGGGGGTACAGCAGTTCCACATCCCTTTCTGAACCTTGGGGATACATTTGCCATGGAGACCACAAGAAAGTGCAGGGCGAGGCTGGGAAGGACTCAAGCACCTGTCTGGTGCCCCGTGGCATTGATGTGATTATTGGCATTTTACTGATGAGGGAAGTGACCCAGTGTCACAGCTGGGATGTGAACCCCTCAGAAGTAAATGAAGACTGCTGAGCAGTGCGAACACCTTGTGGGAGGTTTTATTTGAGGGGTATGCTTTGGATTCCACAGGTGTCTCCATGGAAGCAATTCTGAAACTCTTTGGGGAATACTTCTTTAAGTTCTGCAAGGTGTCTGGCTATGACAGGATGCTGCGGACCCTGGGAGGAAATCTCACAGAGTTTATTGAAAACCTGGACGCCCTCCACAGTTACCTGGTGCTGTCTTATCAGGTGAGGCCATCTGCGTCTGGTCTTGCACCCTCACATTCTAGGCCACCTCCCTGCCTCCCCCAAACTGAGATGTAGCTGCCAGGGAACTGTGGCTGGCCCTCGTGCTTGGTGTCAGTGGGTGCAGGAGCTCTTTTGGGAAAGGAAAGAAAAATAAAAACCCATTGACCTCTTTTATAAACTGGATAACAAAAATCAAAGAAGGCCGGGTTGCAGAGATCCAGCTTGGGATGGGGCATGGCCTGTTCAGATGGGGACTGGTGAGGGTCTGGAGTTAAATGTAGGAGTGGGATCAAAGGCTGGGCAACAGTCAGGTTTCTGAGGATTTGCAAAAGCTCTCGTAAGGCTGCCTGCCTGGACGGAGCTGATGAATAACTTCTGCAGCCAGATTCGTGTCATGCGTGTATCGGAAGGGCCCAGAGGCAGAACTGAAAACCATCCAGCCCTGATGAGCCTGCAGGGGCCGAGCAAGGTGTCAAGAAACTAATTTCCCTGCTGGGAGACGTCCTTCTGGAGTTCTCTCATTGCTTTTCTTGTTTGTTAAGATCACTGGAAATTCAAATGCTTAGACTCCCGTTCATTTCTTAGACCAGAAAAGCCAGTGCTTTATTACTTTATGTAGAAATAGTTTGTAGTTATATTTAGGGCTCTTTACGGTTTGCCCAGCCCTCCCCACCATTTTTAAGTTGGATGTTCACAGCCACCCTGGCAGGGCTGCCGTGAGGATTGGACAGGACTGTGTGTCACAGGGCTTATCAAGTGTTATGAGTCCTGCCCTACAGACGTGGAAGGGAGAAGTATTATTTTCTCCATTTTTCAGATAAGGAAACAGAGGTTGGAGACCTTAATTGATTTCAAGTAGAATAAGTGGCGGGGCACACGCTGTTGTTGGATGTGAACTACTCCACGACAGAGTGGGAAGGGCGGTGCCTGCGCGTCGGCAGGGCTGTCTGACTGGCTCTGTGCCCTGGAGAGTTCTCTGCCGTCTCTGCGTCTCAGCTTTTTAACTTATTTAATTAATATCTGTTGAGTACCTACTATCTATCATGCAATTATTGACTAAGAGCGAAAAAGAACTGAATAGGATTTTTCCTGTTTAGCCTGTCGTATAGTGATGTGGGGCTGAAAGGAAACAGGATGTAAAAGTCACCAGCATTGTTATCAGCCCAGAAAAGGCACTCCATAAATAATGACGCTCTTCATTCCCCCTTCTCCTGCTCTCTATTCAACATGGCCAGTTTTAAAATTCTAATAATTGGCATGACGCAACAAGAAGGACAGGACTTCAGAACTCTTTCATGATACAGTATTTTTCAATATCACATCTTTTGTCTAAAATCTAGCTAAATATATTGAGTCACAGTTCTGGAGAAGAAATTCTTTCTTTCATTTCTTAAATTAAAAAATGATGGACTATCTTTTGTGCTCCAGATATTGTTCTCACCTTATTAGTATCACCCTGATGAATAAAAATGAAAAGAATTCAGGTTCTGAAGTCCCAAGTTCATTCCTCTGATAGGTACTTCCCTCCCTAACCCACCCTCCATGTGCCAAAAAGTATTACTAGAGAAGTGGTGTGGTAGACGTTCTGAGGGTGTTGAGGACGTGTCACACATAACGAGATACATCAAATATTTAAATATTGTGGTATATAATTCAGAATAAAATACATGCCATGATACCTGATAGCTATGGTACATTATCCTGGGCAAAATACTATAGATTATCACTTTAGGCAAAAATAATAAAATAAAATAATGCTGACTTGTTCATTATGGCTGCCTCGTAATTAATTTGGCAGTGCCTTTAAGGCATACATTTCTGGTTATAAATGAGCCTTTAATCTTGCCATTTTTTAGCTAACTTTTATTGAGTGCCAATTATGAGGCAGGTGTTGAGCTAAGTAATTTATAAACATTAGCTTATCCTCTTCCCCTTATAAGCACTGGCACCCCTGTCATTAGGTGATCTTATTTTTTCTGCTATTCAGCTGAGAAAACCAAGGTCTAGAGAGGTCAACTAACTGCCCACACGCCCTGGGCATGTGGGCAGGCCAGAACCCACAGCCAGGTGTGTGTGTCTGCAAAGACCACAGTCTGGGATGTTCTCATTATTCTCCTTTTCCCCAGATTCTCCACTTTGAAAAATCCCCATTTTAATCAAGAAATAGAAGTATAATTGTATTATTCAGAGAGTTGGTGTGAACTGGGAAGTGGCCTGGGCTGGGGTTGAGGATAGAAGGGCATGGAGCAGGGGCACGTGGGTTTCCCTTCCAGCTCTTCTGTATCCTGTTACATTATTTTCACTATGGAGGAAGGGATAGAATTTGTGATTAACTTATAATTTCCTATCTTATCAAATGCTTTTTGTCTGTGCCCCCTCATGTTCTCAAGATGCAAACTCACATATACAAACATATACTTTTTCTAGGCATATACTTGCAGAAATATACAGTAAGTATTTGGAAGGGGAAAAAAATAATCCCATTTTATCTAGCAACCTCCTCTGTGGAAGAGGCCAAAGGAAAGAACCCCCCTCCTTGCTCCTGCCCCTCGCTCAGACCCACACCGTGTGTACAGGCTGCTGAGTTAGTTGCCTGTTAACCAATCAGAGGAGGAAATTGCTTCTTGTAGAGACTCCCCCAGACAAAGTTTGCATCCTTCCTTCCTAATCTGCAGTTCACCTGCTATGATATGGTGACACTGAAAGTCAACATTTATTCCTAGAGGAAGAAGATTTCTTCCAATGCGTCCTTGTGGGTTCTTGTTTCCAAACGTGCAACTTGACATCACAAATGATATTATCCTTCCAGAGCAAGAAATTAATTCATCAGTTCCACTTGCAAATTCCTCTAAGCCTCTGATCTGTCTGAGAGAACAGATGCCAGTGGTCACTTGGTCACAGGCCAACATGGCAGAGACTCACGGAGGCTTCCTGGTACCGACTGGGTAGCCACCTCTGGAGTGTGATTGGAGAGAGGTTCTGTGTGATGTAATGGATAGATACTGTTGTTTCACAACACCTCAAAAGCATAATTTAAACAACTTGTGTCCATTGGGAAAAAATGTGTTGTTTTTTTAATTAGGAGATGAATGCACCCTCGTTTCGAGTGGAGAGAGCTGCGGATGGGAAAATGCTGCTCCACTACTACTCAGATAGAAGTGGGCTGTGCCACATTGTACCAGGTATGGGGTGGCCTAACCGGGCAACTGGAGGTGCCTTTCTGTTCAGCCAGGTCTCTCCCCAAACTCTACCGCCGGCTAATATCCCACTGTGGGTAGGAAGTTAAAGCTCTCTCTCTTACAGCGTCTGACTGTACCTACCCTCTCTACCATTACTCCCGAAGGCCTGGAACTTTCCTGAAGTTCCCAACATTCCACAAGGAGCAATTTAGTTGTGATAATTCTGCATAGATTATTTTGTACATTGTAGAGAAAGCATGCTTCCATGTTTCTGCATCGTATTTAAAACCACATCTTCAATGGCTGGATGATTTTCCATATTGTAATTATCTTACCTAATCCCCTAGTGGTAAACTTGCAGTTGCTGCTGCTAATCTTTTGCTGTCATTAACAACACTATGGCAAACATCTCCATGCATCTCCACCGTGTTTTCTATTACAACACTGGGATAGATTCCCAAAGGAACTTTTTTTTTTTTTTAGACAGAGTCCCACTAGGTAGAGTTCCGTGGTGTCTCAGCTCACAGCGACCTCAGACTCTTGGGCTCACGGATCCTCTTGTCTCAGCCTCCCAAGTAGCTGGGACTTCAGGCACCTGCCATGACGCCCGGCTATTTTTAGAGACTGGGTCTCCTTCTTTCTCCGCCTGGTCTCAAACTCCTGAGCTCCAGCGATCTACCCAGAGGAACATTTTAAAAAATCTAATCCTTAACGCTTTACTGAATTTTCCTTATATGAGCTCCAGAGTTTATTCGTTTAATGAGTTAAATGTCTTCCTGAAATAAAAAAAGCAAAAGAATAGATGATGAACTAGAAATTTGGTGTCCAGAAGTGTCTAACATATTATTCTTTCATTAGCTGTCCTGTGCTGCCTGTTAGGAGGCCAGGCCTGGGCTTGGGGGACACTGGAACATTCACCAGAACTTGTGAAATTGGATTGTTTTAGGATTTTTGATGACTGCCATCCCTTCCTGAGAGGTGTCCTTCTGCTGCAGGTATCATCGAGGCTGTGGCCAAAGATTTCTTTGCCCTTGATGTGACCATGGAGCTCCTTGGCAGGAGTGAGGAGATGGAGAGGACAGGGAAGAAGGAGCACGTTGTGTTTCTGATCGTGCAGAAGGCTTGCAGGGGGACGAGAAAGGCAGCGCCAGACAGGCCACGGGGCAGCCAGGACGCCCAGGGAGAGCGCCAGGTACCAGGCCCACTGTCCCCAGAGAGCACAGTCCCCAGGCAGGGCTGCTGGCCATGGGGTGAGGGAGGCGACCAGCAGGATGGGCCGGCTCTCCTGCGGGTTAAGGCAGACTGCCCAGTCTCAGCGCTGACCTCTCGGAGCGGGTGGTCCTTTGCCTGATGGACTGTGCTCTGCACCATGCGGTGTTCAGCGGCGTCTCTGCTCTCCTCCCTCTGGGCCTCAGCTGTGGCCGTCAGAATGTCTCCTGACTTTGCCAAGAATCCCCAGAGTGGAGACAGAGGGCCAAGTCCCTCCCCATTGAGAGCTGCTGGGTTAAACTTAACTGGACATACACCAGGAGGCTTTCTGGGTTGTATCTGGGGCTAGAAAATGTTAACCATAAAAACATTGGTATGAAGAATGGGCAGGTGGTTCACGCTTGTAATCCCAGCACTCTGGGAGGCCAAGGCGGGTAGATTGCCTGAGGTCAGGAGTTCGAGACCAGCCTGAGAAAGAGTGAGACCTGTTTCACTAGAGATAGAAAAATAATAGAAAAATAGAAAAAATCCAGGCTCAGCACCTGTGGTTCAAGTGGCTAAGACACCAGCCACATACACCTGAGCTGGCAGGTTTGAATCCAGCCTGGGCCCGCCAAATGACAATGACGGCTGCAACCAAAAAATAGCTGGGAGTTGTGGCGGGTCCCTGTAGTCCCAGTTACTTGGGAGGCAGAGGCAGGAGAATTGCTTGAGCCCAGGCTTTGGAGGTTGCTGTGAGCTATGATTCCACGGCACTCTACCCAAGGGTGACAGCTTGAAGCTCTGTCTCAAAAAAAATAAAAGTTTAAAAAAATAGAAAAAATCTAGCTGGGCACTGTGGCAAGTACCTGTAGTCCCAGCTATTTGGGAGACTGAGGCAAGAGGATCGCCTGAGCCCAAGTTTCTGAGGTTGTTGTGAGCTATGACAGCAAGGCACTCTACCCAGGGTAACAGAGTAAGACTCTGTCTAAATTTTTTTTATATATTTATATTTATATCTACAGGCATGAAGGGTTTGGAATTTGGAGCTAGTGGCTTATTTTTCAATCCCCCTAAAATAAGTTGGTCTTTCAAGTGCCCACTTCTGCAGCTGGAGACAGCCATGGGTCCAGAGTCAACTTAAGGGACTTGGCCACCTCAGTTGTGACTGGCAGGGTGACACTGCCTGGCTAGGTACATGTTGGGTGAACAGCTTTCTGTGTTCACGTAGCTTGTACAAATACCTAGATCAGTCTGTGGTTCCTGAGAGCATTGAAAGCCTATCTTCAAGTCTGTTCACTGTAGAATCTTTGACCAGCGATTTTCTTGGATCATATCACCCTGGTCAGCTCTTGAGATGTTTTTAAAAAGTTATTAGTGGCTGGGCGCAGTGGCCCCTGCCTGTAGTGCCAGCACTTTGGGAAACTGAGGAGGATTGCTTGAGGTCAGGAGTTCGAAATCAGCCCTGGAAAAATAGAGAGGCCCCAGTCCACTACCCCGCCCCCCCAAAAGTTATTGCTGCTTTTGAAGGAGAAACAGCATGAGGATTAATTACAGGAGAAAATCTTAGGAGCCCCGAACTCTTGGTAGAGTTGATCTCATAAGTCCTCACATTGTCCCTCTGGTCATGGACACTCTTTGTCATGTAAGGTGGACTTAATCACAGCCCATGGGGCTTGAGCTTCGTCATGTGACACTATGCCTCTCTCCCGGCTGTCTGCAGGCCTACCAGGCAGCTCTCCTTAGGATGAAGGAGAAATATTCAATCATCTCTGCTTGTCCTATGAACAAATCCCGCTGGGATGTTGTGAGAAGCATAGTCATATTCGGAAAAGGTGAGTGGGCTGTTCTCCCCAGCTTTGCTCTTACAGCAGGACAGTGGCTTCCTTCTCACGGGTGGCAGCTGGTGAACACAGGTGGGGCCAGGCCCTCCATGATTATGAAGTGACGATGTCTGTAGAGCCCTGCTTTTAAACTTTAAAATGTCAGAGTCTCACTTGCCTTTCGTTACCCCTTTTAACTGTGCTGGGTGACATGGAGACACCGTCTGCCTTCCTATTATCAGGGAGAACTGCTGGAGAGAAGGATGGGTCTTGATATATTTTCAGGAATGAGGAATTCCCCACGGCCCCTCTTCTGTAGTCAGCCTCTCCATTAGGACATGCGTCTGGCCTGGAGATCCCTGGGTGATAACCATGGTCACCCAGTCACGCAGAGGACATGAGATCCAGAGCCGTGACGAAAGTGTCTGTCACTGTCCCTGAGGACCTGTATGGCTTTGGACAAGATCCACCCCCTCCCTAGATGTTAAATGAAGGCGTCGGGCTTGCTAACGTGTCCCCGTGGACACCAAGCCAGTCTAACAATTAGCGCCTAACTCCTGAGTAGAAGGGCTCTGAGCCACTGGGAGAAGGGAGCAAGGCGCTCCTGGTCACGGTCCCATGGGCCAGGTGTCACACATCTGGGAGAAGGTCTGCTGGGCTCAAAGGGCTGCATTTTGCGTCCTTCAAGCCATGGCAAGTGAGTCAAATACACAGTTGACATCCTTTGTCTAGGAGATTTTCATATCAAAAAGGCTCCATTTCGAATCTCTACCCCTGCCAAATTGGACTGTTGGCTAAATTTTCATGTGCCACCCCAAACTGTCAGTCTAAAAAGCTCCATGGCAAATGTCCCTGACGCTGGGCTCAGCGCACACGCTCTGCTCATTGTCTGGCTGTCACCGTCTCAATGCTGACTCTGTGTTCGTGGCGAGACATTCTCAATTGGCCCAGAAACTCTTCAGCGGCGGGCAGAAACTTGGCAGGGGGCAGGAGGGTTTCTCAACCTGGTAGCAAGTTTTCTGTTTGTTTTAATTTGGAAGAAGAATTGCTGCGGCCATCTGGAGACGCCGAGGGGGCCTGTGCAAAAGGCGGGCATTGCACTTTGCCTGTCAAACACTTTAGATCCCGTCTCGGTCCCCAGCTCTGCGCTGTGCGAGGGTGGTGGCAGGAGCTGCTGCTCATCGCGACTTTCTTTTTCTATGTCCAGGGCATCTCGTGAGCACCTTCGAGCCGGTCTATCCCGAACGGCTGTGGATTGGAGAGGAGACATTCTGCCATGCTTTCCCTTTCCACGTTGTGTTTGATGAATCAGTAAGAGACTCTCCCTCTGCAGCTGGCAGTTGTGAATAAGCCAGGGAAGGGAGCGTGATTTACAGTCTTTTATGGCTCATGGGGACTTTCAAGTCCTGGAGAGGCTGGGAGACGAGACGTTAGCCTTGCAGGACCATTGACCTCCTTGTCCTCCTGTGGAATTCTCCAGAAACCAGCATGCAGGATGTTCTTGATAAAAATGAAAGACAGGTTAGAAGTAGTGAATAAATGGGAAAGTTTACCATTAAAACAGAGGGAAAAAGGAGTGACAATAAAATTCACTACATAAAGAGGCAGGAGAACATAGTAACAATGAGCAGGTGGAATTTTAACTCTGACTTCTCACTGTCCTTGTGGCCACCATGGGCCTCTCAGTCCCATCAAACCCCCCATGGGGAAGGGGTCCATTCCACGGTGCTGTGAGGCTGTGAGCATGCCCCTTTACGTTTGGTCATTATTGGTTTCCTTGGATAAAATATATGTCAACTGAATTAATATGAACTCATTTAAAGGACTATTAGGCAAAACAAATTTCATCAAAATTAGTTAAAATGCTTTCACCCCTGGTGATTTCCTCTGATATTTATTTAAATCTGTAAACACATTAAATCATTACCTACTTTTCAACTGGCCGGACACAGATTCTATGACATTCATTCATTTGCAGGGGGTCACTGCCCACAAAGAACTTACGATCTGAGATAAACAAATACCTCTCTGTGAAGTTACTAGAGAATTATAAAGCAATGTTTCTCAATGTTTCCCCGGTGCCACAAGGGTATTATTATATTAATAATATTTTAAATTCTGGGCCACTTAAAAAACCCCCACTCCCTTTTTAAGTTTTGGGCACAGAATAACAGAGAATTTAATGATATGTATTCATTGCCAAGTGAGATTGATTTCTGTAGCCTGAGGGCGCCCCATGGTCAGTGAAGCTGAGTGTTCCTGGACAGTGTGCTGGCCTTGAACATTTTACGTGAAAGGGGCTCATTTCACATTTGTGTATTCCCGGGAGGCAGCAGTGACAGGTGCCTCTCCAGCCCTTGGTGGGCTCCTTCACCCAGGCCTGGGTGTCAGATTCAATGCTACAGAATTTTCTAGTTTCTTCATTACTTAATGAGAGAAAGAGAGGGAGAGAGAGAGAGACTTATGTCTCACAGAGCTGAGAAAGAGCTAATAGTGCAATTGAAAGCTTTAGCCTCTGTTTCTCTTTAGTCAGAAATATGCTTCTGAGGGCTCTTATGCTATTCTTTTCTCTTTCAGACATTAGTGCAAATCTGATTGTTTTAAAAAGTATTTATTTCTTCCCTGGTGTTTATTCCATCACTGATCCCTTCTCCCTGTGGTGAAACACAGGCAGCCTGTTAGTTATGAGGGCAAGTTTAGAGCGGATGAGGCTTTCCCTCGCCTGGTCTCACTTCTGTCCTTCCTGGATAGCTGAGGGTCAAGCAAGCTGGAGTGAATATTCAGAGGTTTGTGCCGGGACTCCAAACCCAGAAGGCTCGACTGGATGAGTATTTCTCCATCATCCACCCTCAAGTTACCTTCGACATTTTCAGCATCTGCAAATTTATCAACTGCCAGTTTGTCCTGAGGACACGAAGGGAAAGGCTGCCTGAAGCGTGGAAAAGTCGGCCCCCGCTCGAACTCCGAGGTAATGACTCGCCCCATCCCTGGCACCCTTCCTGTCTAAGCTGATCGGAAAGGGAAGAAGTAGAGTTTTCCAATTTCTTAACAAGTGGGGCAGGGGCTCTACTGCAAACAAGTTGTTTCTCTGACCTTGGCCTGACCTTTAAATGATGTATTTTATTTCCTCAACCATCTCTGGTTTAAACATAAGCGAAGTATACACATGTACATACACACACACACACACGGCACCAAAAGTGTGTATATATATAAGTAAAGAACAACTGCATTATGATTTTAATACTCAAGTCATGTTTAACTTTTGTAATTACAAAAGATACAAGATAGAATATATAAGATAACAGATGTAATATATTATTACAATTTTAATACAGTTTTTCCTTTTCTTATAATATATATACATTTCGGGCATCCTCTGGTGTGTGTGTGTGCACAGTATACTTACGTATAATTATAAAATTCTATAATTTATAATTTACGTAATTATAAAATTCTGTCACCAACATTGTCAGATTGCATAAGGTACCATTGGTATGATTTTAATGTTCGTCTTTTATACACAACCTGCTCATCTGATCTACAACTAGTAGGGCACGTATTTTATTTTTGTTTTAATCATGGTAAGATCTAGAGAACATAAAATTTACCATTTTAGTCATTTAAGCGTACACTTCACCACCGTCCACCTTCATGATTTTTTTTTATCTTGTGCAAAACTGAAAATCGGTTCCTATTAAATAGTGAGTCTCCGTCCCCCCACTCTCCAGCCCCGTGAACCACCGTTCTGGGTCTGTCCCTGAGACGGTGACTACCCAGGTGCCTCGTACAACTGACCCAGGCAGTGTGCGTCCTTCTGTGCTTGCCTTGTTGCCCTCCGCATAATGTCTTATGGTTCATCCGTGTCCTAACGTGTTAGAATATCTTTCTTTTTAAGGCTGAGTAGCCCGCTGTGTGTAAATATCATATTTCCTCTATTCCTTCATCTATCAACGGGACTTAAGTTGCTTCCACCATTTGGCTATTACGAATTATACTTCCATCAACACGGGCACACAAGTGTCTCCTTGAGTCCCTCTTTGAATTACTTTGAGTACGTATCTGGAAGTGAAATTGCTGAAACGTGGTAATTCTATTTTTGATTTGGGGAGGAGCTACCTCCTGACTTTCACTGCTGCTGCACCATTTGACATTCCCAACAGCAGTGCACGGGGGCTCCAATTTCTCCACGTGCTCAGGAACACTCGTTTCCGTTTCTGTTTCTTCCCCAATAGGTGTGAGGTGGTATCTCAGGGTAGTTTTGATTTGCATTTCTCTAACGATTTGTGACTGAAGCATCTTTTCATGCTATTAGCAGCTGTTTCTACATCTTCTCTGGAATAATGAATTCTATTCGAGTTTTTGGTCCATTTTTTAACTGGAATTTTTTCTTTGTATGTGGTTGGGTTATAGGAGTTCTTGACATATTCTGGATAGTAATCCTCATCAGATGTGTGATTTGCGTATGTTTTCTCCCATTATGTGGGACTGTCTTTTCACTCTGTTGTTCTGTCTTTTGATGCACAGAAGTTTTCACTTTTTTTGTGCCTGTTTTGTTGCCTGTGCTTTTGGTGTCATATCTAAGAAATAGTTGCCAGACCCAGTGTCATGGAGATGTTCCTGCAGGTGTCACAGTGTTTTTTGTTTTTGCAGTTTTGGGCCACGGCTGGGTTTGAAACTGTCACCTTCAGTATATGGGGCCGGCGCCCTACTCCTTTGAGCCACAGGTGCTGCCCTCTGGAGGTGTCACAGTTTTAGGCCCCACATGTGGGGCTTCCACTTTCTGAGCTGCCTTTCCACTGGGCTGATGATTCAGCCCATCAGGCAGGGACACAGGCAGAGCTGGGGGATGTCTGAGAGGAAAACGGGACGTTTGAACCCGAGTGTGTTGTAGAGTGGAGTGATGAGAGATGAGACTGGCGAGATGAGGACTTGAACTCTATCATGCAGCTGCAAACTAAGTGCTTTTCATGGCCACACTTGAGGCTTAGAATGATCACTCTGGAGGAAGTGAAGGGGGGTCAGAGCATGGTCAAGACAGACCCCAGGAGGCCAAGGGAGCTGCCGCGGGGCACAGGGGGAAGCTTTAAGGTGCTGAATAAACTAAAATGCTGGCCCTGGAGTGGCCATTGGAGGAAAGACTGACCGGGTAATTAAGGCAGGACTTGTGACTGGATGTGGTGGTTGACAGAGAATGATTGCTGGCTGGTTGGGTGATGAAGGTGTGATTAACTGAGAAAGACGTGACTTAACCTCCTTGGGGGCAGGGATGCTTGTCATTTTGAGTCACCACTGTATTGTCAATGCCGAAAACAGCGTGCCTGGCTCAAGGTAGGAACTGAATGCGAGGGAGGAGAGAATAGGAGAGAGATTTGCAGAGGGCATTGAAGGGAGTTCAGTGCAGACATCCATGAGTAAGTATCTAATAGGGAGTAAGGAAAAAAACCCACTGTTCACGGAATTATAAAGTATCACAATCATCCTCAAGAGCAATTTGTCAAGGTGTATAAAAGCTTTAAAAGCAAACAGCTTCTTTGTCTAAGTATTACATAATCCCGTGTCTAAGAATAGCTATGATTGCACACACAGACTTATCTCAAGCTTGTTCATTGTGATGTTGTGTGTGGAACAATAAATTAGACATAAAATAATCAATATGAGTTTATTACTTAAATAAAATATAGTGTAATAGATGTAGCCAGCAAAAATGAAGATGTATATCTATATTTAGTGCTATAAAAGAATATAAGTTATATATTTAAACTGAAAAATTCAGATTACAAGAAGTAGATATTGTATAATCTCATTTTTATAATAAAAAGATATATTTTAGAGAAGAATACCGAGACAGGTATTCTTGGTACACAAACATTTAAGGAATGATATTTTTTAATGTAAAGAAAAAAATTGGGCAGCACCTGTGGCTCAGTGAGCAGGGCACCAGCTCCATATACTGAGGGTGGCGGGTTCAAACCCGCCCTGGCCAAACTGCAACAAAAAATAGCCGGGCGTTGTGGCGGGCGCCTGTAGTCCCAGCTACTCAGGAGGCTGAGGCGAGAGAATCGCCTAAGCCCAGGAGCTGGAGGTTGCTGTGAGCTGTGACAACATAGCACTCTACTGAGGGTGACAAAGTGAGACTCTGTCTCAAAAAAAGAAAAAAGAAAAAAATCAAAGAAGTAGGGGAAATCTCAGAGAGAAAGCAGTTTCAGAGAAGTCCTAGGAGGTGGTTAATACCATCAAATGGCAGAAGGGTTGACTACAGGCAGATGGACAGGGCTGCACTGGGGTGGCCGGTGTGGACGCCCTGGCTGGGAGGCCTGCTCAAAGTAAGGAGCAGCTGCCCAGAGCGCTGGCAGGGAGAGCCGGGAGATGGGAATGTGGAGGAGAAAGAAAGTATAAATAAGGTGCCTGATTTGGGCTGGAAGCGAAGGAGTGTGAGTGCAGCTGGCTGGAGGCTGCGCTGCGTGGGTGGGACTTCCCTGGAGAGTCAGTCCCAGCCCTGCTGGCGACATTCTCCATCACGGCATCTCTCTGTCTCTGCATGCGGAAGGCCAGATGATCCGGATGGAGCCCACGCGCTGCTTCCTGTACCTGTGCTCACCCAGGCTCCGCAGCCTGCAGGAGCTGGAGGAGCGCGGGATGCACCTGTCCGACATCGCCCGCACGACGTCACCAGAGACCTCATCCTCCTGAACCAGCAGCGGCTGGCGGAGATGGAGCTGTCCTGTCAGCTGGAGAGGAGGAGGAGCTGCGGGTCCTGTCCCAGCACCTGGCCGTCGAGAAGAAGAGAACAGAGACCCTGCTCTATGCCATGCTGCCCGAGCACGTGGCCAACCAGCTGAAGGAGGGCAGGAAAGTCGCCGCAGGTGAGGCCCCTTCCCACACAGCCGCTTGCGGGCGGCAAAGCTCTGAAGCCAGACAGAAGCCGCTTTGAATTCTGGCTGTCACTTGTAAGCGGCATGATTTGGGGCTGCTCACTTCATCTGTATCCCCTCAGCTTTCTTCTTCGTTCATTGAGAGTAAGAACAGAAGGCCGCTGGCTCACACCTGTGATCCCAGCACTCTGGAAGCCCTAGGAGGCTGGATTGCCTGAGCTCAGGAGTTCAAGACCAGCCTGAGCAAGAGCGAGACCCTGTCTCTACTAAAAATAGAAAAACTAGCCAGTGAGACCCTGTCTCTACTAAAAATAGAAAAAAATAGCCAGGTGTTGTAGCAGGTGCCTATAGCCCCAGCTACTCTGGAGGTTGACAGGAGGATCACTTGAGCCCAGGAGTTTGAGGGTGCTGTGAGCTATGATGCCACAGCACTCTATCCAGGGTGACAGAGTGAGACTCTGAGTAGCTGGGACTTCAGGTGCCTGCCACAACCCCAGCTATTTTTTGTTGCAGTTTGGCTGGGGCCATGTTTGAACCTGCCACTCGTGGTATATGGGGCCGGCACCCTACCCACTGAGCCACAGGTGCTGCCATATAAGTAAGGTTCTTAATCATAACTAGAAATCGTACAGTCACATATTAGTGAAATCATTGGGCGCCCTGAGGACTGTTCTGGAGGGCAGGCTCTTTATGCCAGCATGCCCGGTGAACTGACTCCATGCTAGGGTGCTGCACCAGTCTGAAGAACCCACTGGAGTTTACAGCCTGTGGGTTTGAAGATATATGCAGAATAAGTTAATGAGGGTGGAAGGGACCAAAGGCTAAGAAACCAATGTTCATGAAGGAGCAATTACTGTACCAGTTATCTGTTAGACATTTTATGTAGCTATGTCATGTTTCTGAATATTTCTCCAAGGGAAGGGTTATCCATACCATATAGCTGGGCAAATTAACATTCGCCCCAGTTTATGAGTAAAAGAGCTGGGAACTAATGATATAAAGTCCTTCTGAAACCCTTCTTTTTTTTTTTTTTTCCAAGTGAGCAAAAGGTCAAAGTTTATTAAAGCACAGAACACTCCAGAGAAGGAAGACATCTGCCTTATCAAATGGAGAACACCCTGGGTTAGGGAGATTTTTCCCCTTCACGATCATTTTCCAAATCTATGTTAAGTGGTGGTGGGAGTAAAATATTTACTATTTTTACTGGAAAGGGGGAAAAATTCCCGAATGGAGAGTCCTCCCATTTCTATCCCTGTAAAGCAATTTCCAGAATTTGTCAAAGTATTTGTAAACTGTGATAAAAGTGAAAATTTTACTGTGTTTATGAAAATGGGTCTCTTGAAGCTATTGTCACCTTACTTGTATGCATGCTGCAAAGACCAGTTTTGTGTCCTTGGCCATATCTCCACACTGGGGCCTCTCTATGTCTGAGAGTCATTTTTGTAAATCAAACATCAGTTCAGTTTTTGAAAGCCTTCCTGAGGACAAGGAGTCCCTCACCTTCTACTTCAGATAGAATGGTCAAGACAGTTCTCGCTGTGCTGGTGACATCTGAGGTGTGAGGTCAGCTCCCTGTAGATAGTGAGAAAAGAGAGTGTTGGGCTGAGGAAGCAGCAGGGGGCACCAGCCATCCTGGAGAAATCCCAGGGAGGCTGGGTGGCCAGAGTGGAGCGAGCTGGAGACACAGAGGACCAGAGACAAGGCAGGGACACAGCTGGGGTCCCCTTTGCAGCCAGAGCAAAGATGTGGGGTTTCATTCTGAGTGTGCTGGAATTCATGAAGATTTGAGGCAGAGGGCTAGGGGATCCGCCTCACCAGGACATCTGGCTGCTGCAGGAGGGTGGGAGGAAGGTGGGGCACACGGGGGCATGTAGTGGGGGGGGCAGCTCCCGCTGTACAAAGACAGGGGAACCCACTGCTTTCCAGCAGCTAGTCTCTGTCGACCCAGCCCCAGGTCGCCTGTCACTCAGGCTCCGCATTGGCTCACTTCTTTGGGGACATTTCTGTCCTCCCACCGCACCTGTCCCATGACATGGAAAGTCTTC
This sequence comes from Perodicticus potto, assembly GCA_963574655.1. Taxonomy (NCBI): domain Eukaryota; kingdom Metazoa; phylum Chordata; class Mammalia; order Primates; family Lorisidae; genus Perodicticus; species Perodicticus potto. The sequence goes on along the minus strand of CAUYRH010129856.1, from coordinate 722 downwards.
GTTCACTCTTATGTCCCTCTCACTAGACTGGGGGCTCCTGAAGGATGGGGGCCCTGTCTACCTGCTTCCTGCGGTGTGACTCTCCCAGCGCAAGGACGAGCTCCAGAAGGCACTCAGTAAATGTGGGTGCGGCAGGCGCCCCATAAATGCAAGTGGCCGCCCTGTGGGGACTGGTACCAGCTCTTTTCCCCAGGGTGTGGGCAGGTCCTTGATTCTCAAAGGACACTCGAGTCCAGAATTTCTAGAGTTATAGAATTTTATATCCTCGCCTATCACTGACACGGGTATCCGATTTCTGTTTCAGGAGAATTTGAAACCTGCACAATCCTTTTCAGTGACGTGGTGACATTTACTAACATCTGTGCTGCCTGCGAGCCTATCCAGATAGTGCATATGCTGAACTCCATGTACTCCAAGTTTGACAGATTAACCGGCGTCCACGAGGTCTACAAAGTGCGTGTCTGTGCGGTGTGGGGTTCCCAGGGTCCACGGGGTCTACAGAGGGTGTGTCTGTGCGGTGTGGGGTTCCCAGGGTCCACGGGGTCTACAGAGGGCGTGTCTGTGCGGTGTGGGGTTCCCAGGGTCCATGGGGTCTACAGAGGGCGTGTCTGTGCGGTGTGGGGTTCCCAGGGTCCATGGGGTCTACAGAGGGCGTGTCTGTGCGGTGTGGGGTTCCCAGGGTCCATGGGGTCTACAGAGGGCGTGTCTGTGCGGTGTGGGGT
>CAUYRH010129853.1:0-29186 GCA_963574655.1 Perodicticus potto | reverse complement strand
AAATAACACTGCAAAAGATCCGTGTGGGATAAGGTTTAAAAGGACAAAGTTTTACTGATCTAAGAAGGGCTAACAGCAGTGTTCTAAGAGAATTTGGCATGCATACTTTTTGATTAGAAAAACACCCTAGGAAGGGCTTACCAACTGTGAATGCACAATTAGAATAATTTGTGGAACTTAAAACAAATACTGATGCTTAAACCGCAATCTTGATAGTATGTATCAATAATTGCAGTGGTCAAACTAGACATTTTTAATTTTGAGAAGTTCCCCCAGGGGATTCTAATATATAGCAATTTAATATACACTCATCTGATCAAAAGAAACTATCCTTGAAAATAGACCAGAATCAAGCCCAGAAATAGATGCAGAGTGTACATCTCTGGATTCTTGCTTAAGTATTCAGAGAATTGTACCATACAGAGGAAGTACAGAGATAAAGTGCCTTTGAGAATTGCTCCAGTGATTTATAGGGCCAGAAATCTATATCCCTGCTGGTTAATCATAAAAACAAACTGAAGAAAGGAAATGTTCAGATTAAAGCATTCTCTGATGAACTGATAATTAAAATATTGATACACTTCTATATATCAATACTGTATTTATTTGTATATGGATCCAGACATTGCACAAGCTTACTAGAAAGCTAGATCTTACATTTTTAGTATTCTGCAAAATATCCTTGGGCAAATCTCATCTAACTGTTGGTCTTCAATGCTACAAAAACGGTCCTGGATTTAACAACAGATTTGATTCACTTGTCCATCTGCTTCTGGCCTTATAGGTCTAACTTTGCCATATGCTTTGAGTTCATATTGATCTTAAGAGGACTGACAACAATCAAGGAAATATATAAACTTTAGACCAACATAAGAGGCACTAAAAATCAGTCCAAAATGTTGAGATTGAGGATGTACTGGTTAAAAATCTTCCAAACAATTCTCATTCTAGTGATTAATTTACTGTCTCACAGGAGATAGAGAGTGAGGAAAGCGTATGTGACGGAGTGAAAAAATAATGAAATAAGAATATGGGTGGGCGTCTCAGTGGGTGTCTTGTCCTATAAGGAACATTCATTTCAGGGCAGAGACTCCTCCTGAGAGGCAAGAGGGAACACCTTTTAGACCACCTAGTTCATCATTAGTTGATTTCTTGTGGAGGGAAGAGCTTCCTGAGATTCTATTTGGTTTGGTTAAAATTCACTGGGTATAAGACATCTGATTTGTTCTTGGCCAACATTCATATTAGCTATGGGACCAGTGGAATGGCTGGAGAAGAGGATCTGAGTCTATCCCCAATAGCACCCCTTAGAATGCATAACATAAACACTTCATTGGAGATTTTGAGATACAGTTTCATATTTTAGACATTCTTCAATTAGGAAATGTGAACTGGTCATATAATCTGAGGACATTGAATTGCTCTACATCTAAGCTATCTGTAGTCGACACTTTCCTGCCCTTTTCAGAAAGACATTTTAGATATAACCAGTCATGCTGAGGGAATACAGCTCACTGGGATAAGATCCCTCATTTTGAAAAATAAAAGAAAGTAAGCTTTTGTAGTTCTATGTGCCTCGATACCTTTCTCTTAGTTTTTAACAGAGAAACAAAAATCCAAAAATAAATATTTAATATAATTTATACATTATTTTATTCAACAGATGTTTATTTGAGTGTCCTCTATATGCCCAACAATGCTACATAATTTTTGATACAATATACAGGAGGTACACAATTTTTGGAGACAGTCCTGGTAGAGTTTTCATTCTAGTTGAGGCAGTAAACAAATAAAAAGAAAATACTAGCTCAGGTGGCAATAAGAGCTATAGGTAAAAATTAAGGCAGAGTAGAGGGGTAGGATGCTAGTGGACGTGGGGTCACTCTCTGCTGTTGTAGGTCAGATGGCTCATGAAAGCCTCTGGATAAGGTGCGATTAAGCAGAGAGCTGAATGGCATGAGGACACAAGCACTCCAGATAGAGAATTTCTTCTAAGAATTTAGATAAAGTCAATTAGAAAATGTCCTTTAGGCTAAAGGTGTTCTGTTAAAAAAACAAACAAACACAAAATGTCTTAAGAAATCTGGGGATGGGTTTCCATCAATGAACAGTTAAGGGATGGGTGGCTCTGTTAGTCAACATGATGTCCTAGCACCAACAGTTGTTTGTCAACATCAGTCACTCCTGACAAGATGCCTCTGAGTGGTACTAAAGTGTGTGGATCCACACAGATTTGATATCTGATTTCAACAACAAAGGTATTCATGAAACTACTGTAAGAAACCACCCACGATGAGCAGTAAGGAATTAACTTCTTAGATGTCTAATGCATGCTTAAAAAATAAATCTTCATTACTTTCAGTATAAATATTTGGTGTAATTTCATCATAATCCAACATTTATAATACTTAATTTTTTTCTAAGAATAGACAAGCATGACAGGGGCTATTGATTCTAACAAGATTCACTTAGATGGACCTAGCAGGTTTAACCTTAGGAAACAGAAAACAACATATTGACATTTTAGGATTATCAAAGGGATGAAGGATAAAGTCAAATAAAACTGTTCATAGTATGTCATAAAAAGAATAGAGATTTAGTGTAGATTGTGAGCAGCGAGCTTAATATCAAATTTATAGGAACCAAAATTTAAATAATTCATAGCACTTTCCTACTTCCTGCCTTACTGATTGTTATAGCTCTAAGAGCATCTTGAGGGAAAAACAAATGTTGGAATCCATTTGGACATATTTTCAATAGGGATGGATTTAAACTGCTTAGAGTGGCTTTAAAATACTCTGTCACTTCTTAAATAAACTACCTTTTGTTGTAAAAATTGGGGTGATTTTTGTTTTCTTACCCATAATACACTCGATAAAGTCTTATTTTTAAATGTACTGTGTGCAATAGAATAAATTGTACATGACAATACTAGAGGATTTCTGGAAACATGGGCAGTTCACCAAAGCATATAGTTCCATTTTATTTCATGAACAATATTCAAAGACCCTAATTAATGATGAAAATCCAAGTCAAGTTCCTGCTACAATTTTCTTCATCAAACGAGACTTTTTTATTATTACCATCAGATTTCTGAGTGAAATAAATGGAAATATTTAATTTCTAATAATATCTTTGTAAGCCAATTATTTAGAGTGTTATGAACAGATGGATTATCCTAATTGGATTAATCCAGATAGATTAATCCAGATGGATTAATCCAAATTGAAGCAAAAAGACTTGTTCTATTCCTATATCTCCTCTATCAATGATAATACATTGCTTCACAAATCTACAGATAGCTCTTGAATTTTGACTTACAAATTAGATACTGTATGCTTCCAAAATAGTTATACTCTATTTGGAAGGGCCCAGATTGTGTGTGCTGCTGACAGTATTGGGCACCTCTTCAGGTCTTATTTCAATTATACCAATGTTAAAATAGGTTAAAAATAAACATAGCACCTGAATTATTTTCAGAATCTAAACTATTTCCCTAGGATTGAGCAAATCTCACTTGCCTATGAGTATTATGTATCAAGGATTCCATTAAAAATTTTCCATGTTCATTGTTATTTACCTCTGAATTACAAGAAGAACTGTACCTACCAAATGCAAGTAGTATAACTTAAGTCTTTGTATCCTCAAGGAAAAAAGGAAAGTTTTTTTTTCTATTATCAGAATGAAAAACTCAGAACCTTGGTAAGAAACTCCATTTCTTGTTCACTTCTTCAAATCAAATATCTTCATCTTCCAAAAGCAAAACCCTTTCTAGGTCAGAAGTATAATCGATAAGGATTCTATTCTACTTTTTGAAAGTATGATTGCCCAACAACTGAAATCATTTGACAATTCTAGCAGCATTTGTTTAACACTAGAAAGAAGCAGTTAAAAGAGGTACTGTGTGTTATAAATATTCTTGAAAACAAAACAATTTTTATTTTCCCTAAGATGTTCACAGTCCTTACCTTAAGGCATTGGTTATACACATGAATTAGAATTCATGACACTTAACATGATTGACAAGTGTATTAACACAGCATTTGTATAACAGTTTAAACATAACATGGAGATAACATAAGCAAATTGTTTGGGTCATTAAAAAATAAGGAGTTTTTATTTTTCTTCTGAATTGTAAAAAAGGGGAAGCACTGTGACTCACTTTTATAAGATGTGAGAGTTTAAGAAGTTGGTAGGAAGAGTTTATATGAAGCACATCTGTTGGAAATCTACTTAATATTCAAGTGTCTGAGTATCCCATAACTTGTCAGGTGATACTACCTTTTTTGTGTTGGGGGGATAAAAATATAAGCTCACTTAAACAAAGACATTTATCAGAGAGTCTAACATGGCTCAGATTTGACCAACAGAAGGAGAATAAGTATTTCTGGAGGATCAGAATGGTATATCTAATAGTCACTTGTTTCCATATTCTTCAATTTTTCTCAAAGAAGATACATAAAGTTGAAAATTTTTAGAAATTGTAAGTAAACAACATGAAGGTCTTGACTAACAAACTTTTAGAATTAAAAAAAAAAAAAAAAAACGTGTAAAGGAATGAAATCAAATCATGACCTGGAGGTGTGCCAAGGTGTGATCATAGCTTCAAATAATCTCCTTTAATAAAAGTTTATATCTTAGTCTGAAATTGAAGAAGTAAGTTTAAGCAAAATAGGAGAGGATAAAGTTATAAATACTTTCTTATATAATTTTCCCGCACTAACTAAGAACGAACCTTCCCTCGATTTTTATCTTGCTTTGAGGATCTAGATACTGCATACCTCTGCTTAGAAGAATTTGGCTTGAAAACAAAGGGGTGAAGAATAAAAACAAAACGTGAAGAGCATACAGATCCCATAGTTTTGTTCATAGTTGTTCATTTTTGTTATAACTAAAGACTAAAAGAAGTTAGACACAGAGGACAATCCAGAAAAAATGTCGACTACTCAAGAGTTTACCATTTTCTTTGCATCTAGAGTTGTGCTTCATTCCTCCTTCCCAGAGCCTATACCGCAATATTAACCTGCTAGTTCTTAATATTCTATAGCCAGAAAGAGGGAACAAGAGGCTTCCAGAAATTGTCCACCACAAAGCTAATCAAGATCGACCTTCTAGGCATGTCCACATTTTATTTTAACTAAGAATTTGGGTTCTAATTCTGATGTTGTGTTTCACACTGGTGAACCAAATTGGGCCATATGTTAGCCTCAAGGATATTTGCCATCTGTCCTCTTGCCTAAGCCCCAAACTAAAAGCAAACAAAAGAGCACAGTCAGTAAACCAAACAGAGGACCTTCAGAATGGGAGAAGATTTGTGCAGGTTATGTTTCTGACAAAGTTCTGATAACTAGAATCCATAGAGAACTCAAACCAATAAGAAAAGAACAAATAACCCTATTTCTCTGTGGGCAAGAGACCTGAATAGAAACTTCTTTGAAGAAGACCAGCACATCACCTACAAACACGTGAAAAAATGCTCATCATCTTTAATCATCAGAGAAATGCAACTCAAAACCACTTTGAGATATCATCTAACTGGAGTAAGATTAGCCCACATCACATAATCCCCAAACTATAGATGTTGGCGTGGATGCAGAGAGAAGGGAACACTTCTACATTGCTGGTAGGAATGCAAGCTAATATGGGCTTTTTGGAAAGAAGTTTGGAGAATACTAAAGGAACTAAAAGTAGACCTACCAATGGATCCTGCAGTTCCTCTACTAGGAATCTACCCAGATGATCAAACATCATTTTACAAGAAAGATATTTGCACCAGAAAGTTTATTGCAGCCCAATTCATAATTGCCAAGTCATGGAAGCAGCCCAAGTGCTCATTGACCCATGAATGGATTAACAAATTGTGGTATATGAATTCCATGGAATACTATGCAGCCATAAAAAGGATGGAGCCTTTGCATATTTTATGTTTACATGCATGGAACTGAAACATATTCTTTTTAGGAAAGTATCTCAAAAATAGAATAAAAAGTATCCAATGTACTCAATACTACTATGAAACCAATATATAACCACCTACACAGTCATACAAATGAAAATATGCAACTATAGTCCAGAAAGAAAAACGGAAGAGGTGGGAGAGGGGAGGGGAGGAGGGAGAGCAGAAGGATATTTGGTGGGACTTCACCTAATATGCACAATGCCCACCCTCTCCGATCTCTGTTTGTACCTGGGGGGGGGAGGTGCTCACAAAGAAGAGAGCACATTCTGCAAGCACAGACTCTATTCATCCTCAGCCATCAAAGAGCTGCTCTTTAATGACAACCAGTCCCCAGGCCTCACATCATGCCCTTAAGGGGGTGCCATAGGCTCTTCCAGGCCTGAGGAATTCTCACTCTGCTGAAAAATTGTGGCTGGAGGAAGGTCAGACCAGACTTGATAAAGCACCGGGCCCAAGGAAGAGATACACAGGCTATCTTGCCTCTATAAATCCTTAATATTTAAACGTTATCTAAGGTTCTGACCAATTGATTCGTTCGTTTGTCAAGAATTTTTGAGCAATATGACAAGTATTAGTCTAGATCAGTGTTTTTCAACTTTTTTATGTCATGGCACACTTGAATCTATAGCTAAACTTCTTTGGCACATTGAAATTATGTTGATCCAAAAAAAAAAAAGAGTATAAAAATATATATATACTTACTGTTGGGCGGCACCTGTGGCTCCATATGCTGGAGCTGGTGGGTTTAAATCCAGCCCTGGCCAAAAACTGCAACAACAACAACAACAACAACAACTATATATATATGTATGTATATTTACTGTGCTTTAAAATTCCTTCAGAAATAAGTTAATTACCAACCTGTAAAAATTTTTGCACATACCTAAGGTCCTCTAATAACACAGCGGTTGAAAATCACTCACTGGTCTAGGCATTGGGAATATCTCTGTGATTAAAGAGGTTCTTACTCTTGTGGAGCTTGGTTTCCAAAGGCTCTTGCATCTCTTCTGCAGCATTGCTAGCACTTGGCTTCTGTAGTCTGTTTTCTTGGAAATGTTTGTTGACAGACATGCAGTTTCTGTCATTCTTGGTGATCATTTTCATCTTTTTATTTCTTTTTTTCAACTTGGCTTTGTGGACACCTTCCCAAGATAGTGAAAATTCCAACTAGGAAAACTTTATAGCAATTAATTTATTATACATGGGAGAAAATTATCTTTGGGGGTAGAAAACTACTTTCTAAGCTAAGAAAAGTAAAGAAAAATAACAGCTATCATTATATTATGAACTGTTTGTAATATGATATTCCAATTAATTTGATATTCTGAACTTGTTTTTAATAAAAGAACAAAGTAGACTTTTAGAAGACTCTATAAACATTTCTTAAAGTTTATAAACTCCCGCACTTTTCCTAATGAAAACATTTTAGTCATCATTTAAAATGTGCAAAACCATTAAGTTTATAAGGCAAAGTATTATCCTTACACCCAACTTCATGTGAGAAAATTGAGGGTCATGTATTTTAAATATGGGTAAATAGTACTGCTAGATTGGTTGACAACTCTCCAAAAATACCACCAGGAAAACATGTTGATCCAACAACCTAAGTTAATTAGATTTGGAACAGTAGGATAAACATCTCCTTGGCAGTACCTCTGAAGTGAGAACTCTGGGGAGAGGCTGTATAGTGTGCTGGGCCTTGGTTGGATACTTGCAAGGGTTTTAGAACCTGTACTGAATGATTTTAGGGCGGATTATGCAAAATGAAACAGTGGTTGGGGTTGGCAGATTTTGTGGTCTGGGAGCTTGGATTGGGAGGCATAGCAAGAAGAGGGACCCAAGTGCAAAATGACAAGGCATCTGTGCTAGGAATTCACTGTCCTGTCTCCCCAGAACCAGTATTTTCTGGAGAAAGCAGCTAGGCTAGTTTTACTTGGTCTCTCTCTGTGTTTTTTATGTGGCTTAGTAAAACAACAGGGTGTATGCTTGCCTCCAAATTGAATAGCATGGGAACAGAAACAGGGTGGATTCAGTTGTTAGCTGAACCTCAGTGTTTTCTTTCTAATTAATTGCTGTTATAAGATAGTTGGATTTCATTTAGGTTTATTTTATTTAACAAGAGAGAAAGACATATCATTTTTTTAACAGTTATAGGAAAACGTAATGTCTATACAATTAAATAAATTCATTAAATTTCCATTTCTGCTAGCCATACTGATACTTTATGTTTCTATAGATTAAGTTTTTAAATAATATCTCTTTAATGACTTGAGCTCTGAAAAACCAATGAGTATAAAGGAGTAACAAATTCAGGGCTAAAGAGCATAATCTATAGATTTTGGGGGGGGGTTGATTGATTTTGTTTTTTTTTTTACTTTTAATTAGGTGTGATCTTGCCATAAGAATGTCTTCCTGTAAGAAAAGAATTTAAGTTCTTTTGCCTCAGACTTCCAGGTTTACAAAATTACCCCAAAGGCCACCCTTGAACTGAAGTTGATATGCCCAGAACACCCTGGCCATTCCCTTAGTTGACTAAAGCAAGCGACTTTTGGTCCCCAACACTGTCATGAGAATTCCAGCTGCCTTCCAACACTTGTCACAGATTCAGACAAGATCTGGGTTTACCTCAGATTCAGCTCCCTGCTGCTCTAGGTGAGCAATTGTTAATATTAGGAGGGCTTGTAAAAGCTTTAAAAACAAGCACTTCAGAAACTGAAGCTAATTTTAATCTGTCAAGAATGCTAATCCTTTGGCTTGATCTTATTTTGTCACCATGTTTTACTGATGGTAACATTTAGCAATTTATTTCTTAGTTGCATATGTTCACTAGTGTTGCTGATTTTTAGTTTTTGTTAAATTCCCCTGAACACAAATGTTTTTTGATATTTTATGACCTCCCTGCTCTAGTTTTAATCTATTTTAATGATCATTTTAAGAGAATATTGCTATTTATATCCAAAATGACTCCATAGGCATACTGCAATGCAATGTGAATGTTAGGAGCTGAGTGATATGAACGGTAGCCCAGGCTCCCAGAGCAAGTAATTGTGCAAATTTAGGAAAACCTTCTTGGCCTAAAGTTTTTATTTAAATAGATAAGGGTATGGGTTATTTGATGGAGATTGTTTTTCCAGGCCTACAAAGAATTAATTTACCTTTAATCATAAAATATCCATATTAAATTAAATTACATGGGGATGGGGATGTATTAAAAAAAAACAGAAACATCAAACATGATGCTTTTCATGTTCTGTTGATTATAAAATATGTAATGGATTCACATATAAAATATAGAAGGGAATCTAAAGGTCACATTAAAATTAAAATTGAGAAATAAAATTTAAACATTAACGGGGCTTTAAACAATTAAGAGGACAGGAAGAGAAAAAGTTTTAGTTTGTAAAATGAATTTAATTTGGACAAATTTTCGCATAAAGAAAAAATATAACTTTTCTAAATAAAAATCTTTTTTTTTTTTTTTTCTATCTCCTCTGTGTTCTCCCAGATTATGTAGTTGAAATTTACCACAGTCTCATGATCAGGAAAATAGTGATGGTCAAGACATGCCTCCCCTTGCCCCAGAAATTTTTATTATTCAAAAAAATCCTCCTTTTTGTGTTACGGGAAATAGCTCATTTGAACAATTACTGTGGTGTTAGGACACATTGATTTTTGTCCATAGTTCCTGGCTTATAACTCTCGTCGTCCTTGTTAGGTTATTGGGCGCTTTATGCCTCAGGAGCAGGGCTCAGGAAAGAATCTCTCTTGCTGACTTTCTCCTGAAGTTTTACCTGGCCAAAGAGAAACTCTAATCTGATTGTGGGTCAAAAGGCTCTCATTCCAGGGAGGGTTCTGGCCTGGATTCCTGCTGCACGAGGAGGCCAGAAAGATTCTAAGCAGACAGGTCTTGCTGGGTTTTAAACCATGCGCTTTTTTGTCCATTCATATTTCTACCTCCCTTGCACACACGACTGCTGGAGACCCAGTCTCACGGCTCCTGGGTTTACCTGCGGCAAGGCCAAGCACTAACCTTTTCCTCCTTAGCCTGAACCTATCCAGCAAGTCAGAGGGACCCTCCTGGATCAAACAAAACCGTAAAAAGGATGCGTGAAGAGCTGAAAGTAGAACTACTGTCCCCAGGAAACTAGCTAGACACAGGGATAAACTATTTCTGTTTTACATAACTAAGACTTCCTTGATTGCGGAAAAAAAAATAATAAGAATCTCAGCTGTAAATCCACCCACCTCTATTTAACTTGTCGACCTCTTCCTGCTGAGACACTGCTGTTTGGATCTTCCTGCTGCAATGCCCTGAATAAAATCAATCTCCTTGCTGGTTGGGGTTCTGTGTTTGACATTGCTTTCCATTCTTATTCCTTTTCTTTTTATATTTCTCCTTTTCCTGTCTCCTCTTTCTTCTCCTTTTTTCAGATATCCACAGGGATTCTCGGATTTTATTCAAGGTGAGGCTTGAATCAGATGAGACACCTTCTTCGGCTTGCTAAAGCAGGAAGAATGATGAGCAGCAGATGGGCATGTGTCTACTGAAATGAGAAAGGAAAAGATTAATTGTGCACTACAAATATAATGCTTCTGAGCTGAATAGCATTTTAAGGACCACATAGCCCTCAGTTATGATAGAAAGGTATAATTTGGATTCGACATTAGGAAAGCTTGGGTTTGAGATTCCTGATAGTAAGCTTCCTCAGAAGCATTGAGGTTCAAAGTAATCAACTTAAATAAAAATATATATGTGTGTGTGTTGAGATATATTCATTTCTGACTGTAAGGATCCTCAGACTAAAGAGACCCAAAATTAGTGCAACACGATTAAAAGTATATATATGTACACATTAGATATATACATATATATGTATGTTTACATGAGTGAATTTAATTCATTTCCATTAATGAAATCTATAATATCTTTCTTCCCCCCCCACCACATGCACCCACACACATAACATATGTAATCGTATATCAATTACATAATCCTTTTATCCAATTAGGGGGAAATTTTACAAATTATTATTATTATTATTATTATTATTATTATTATTATTATTATTGCAGTTTTTGGCCGGGGCTGGGTTTGAACCTGCCACCTCCAGCATATGGGGTCAGCGCCCTACTCTTCTGAGCCACAGGCACTGCCCTACAAATTATTTTTTAATGAAATTCCTCTAACTCGAGAATTATTTTACTTAACATTCTTTTAACTTAGCAAATTAAGCCATAACAAAAAAGAAATGCTAATTTCAAACGGTTATTGGAATTCTTGGCTTCTGTTAGTTTAACTCCTCCGGTTCTCCACAGCATTTTTACCTTGAAAAGATGTACAGATAGGAAAAAAAGAGAAAAAAGATTTACAGATGGAAAAAATTTTTAAAGATTTCATTTGGATTGGTAGCGGTAAAACACCAACATTTCTATACCTGCCCTGTTATGAGGAAAAAAGGCCCCTTTTTCTTGAGCAGGCCCATTACCCTAAGTGATGAGGGTCCTGGCACCACCCAGCAGGCTTTCTTGGATCAGCACCAGCTCTTCAATCCCAACACATTTCAGAGTGTATTTTTGATGAATAAATTACCACACTAATGAGATGCACTAAGAGGTTAAGGATTGATCAAGTACTTAATCTTTTTAATGAAGGACACAGCATGAAACACGCTCCTCGAAATAGATACAATAAACAATCTTCTAAAACTTAATTAAAATAAAAATACAAAGAAAGGTGAAAACGTCTTAGATTTTCTGTACCCAAATGATAGCTTAGCATTTCCTGCAACATTGGAAAAGCTTTAAGTCTACCACCCTTATTCCTATTTGACTCATGTGAGTCCCAGAAGGTTCACCATGATAAAATAATGAAATTATTTTAATCATATTTTAATATGAAATTTCAATATGACTTTATGCCTTTTGGGCCCATGAAAATTATCTCCAACTATGGTTTTGGAGGTTTTACAAAACTTTTTAGCCCTCGAGGGGATTCAGCAAATATTTTGGAATTCTTTTCAGTATCCACAAGATTGAGGCATTGTGAATAGATTTAGCATTTTATGTGGCAATATCTTGTGGTATAATTTAGTGTTTAATCAGGTTGTAAACTGTTGAGAGTACAGTCGGAAATTTGGGTTCTTGATCTCAGAGTTTGAAGAATGAAAGCACGGACCACACAAATGAGTGAGAGGATGGAGTTTATTGATAGATGAAGAAGTAGATAAGAGAAGGAGGGTGAACAGAAGCTCCAGCAGTGGAGGGACCCAAGTAGGCAGCCCATTTGGGCCTCTAGAAATAATCCTAAAATTAGCAAAGGAAGACAGTCTTTGAGGTCCTTGACCCACCTGCAGCATTATGGTGTGTGCTCCCTATTCTAGGAAGAACAGCCCAGATGAGATACGGATCACATTGTTTTTCTTTTTATTTTATTAAATCATAATTGTGTACATTGGGGCAATTATGGGGCACAATGTGCTGACTTCTATATACAATCTGAAATATTTTTATTGAACTATTTAACACAGCCTTCATGGCCTTCTAATCACTATATGAAGCCATTTATATTCTGCATTTAGTAATTTGCACTTGTACCCTTCTAAGATGCACATTGCCTTTTTCATAGCCTCGCTTGAATGTGGTCTAGAAAGGCTTGTTTGTGCCTGAAGATGGGAGTCTGTGACGAGACGGAGTTTTTAGCTCACCCAGGCCCCGAAAATGGGGGTTTGTATCCAGCCCTGAATGGGAGAACCTTGTATCAAGAGGTTTAGTAAAAACTGGCAGTAACATATGACGAAAATGTTTTTAAATGATAATAACAAGGGATCAAATGGTACACTGAACCAAACAATCCACCTGGATTAAACACATACAGCAAAAAGAAGTGCTGCCTAAGAAGGTTGAATCTCAGTAAGCGTTTAACATGTGGGTGAGTGATGCTTACACTTATTTAGGTAATGGTTCCCTTTTCAAGTAGCTAGAGTACAACACAATAGTTACTAGGTATCATTCTTGTTGATTAATTATAACATTATAGTGTTATACAGGGTGCAGTGGAGTAATTTATTCTTTTATTCTCTAACTTCACATCATATATTTCAGTTGAATATTTAGAGTCCATTGCTAACTGTATCTACTTCAGATATTACCATGGCATTTAACAAATCATAATTGCATAATTCAATTTTCCTGCCAAGGCCTCTTGAGTCTGTTTACCAAAAGGCTATGTTCTAATTGTGGCACCAGTAACAAGGGTTTGCTCTTTACTGAGAAAGAAAATGTGAGATATACCATAAGGTAACAAAACAAAACAGTGAAATCAAGTTTAATTGCTCTGCCTCTCCTACTTTATATTTTTATTTTTCACAACTTTTATTTTCATTGCTCAACTGTGTGTAAGTTTGGCTCGGCAGGCATCAGTCCACTTTGTTCTTTATGTTTACTTAAAAATTATTTTTAAGACATTTTACGTAATAATAATAGTTAAATACACATATATTTTTCAGTTAACTAAAAGAGTGGAATTGGAATGTTCCTAATACAAATGATAAATGCTTGAGGTGATAGATACCCAATGACCTTGATTTAATTATTACACAGTGTGTACCTGTGTATTTATTCTCTTATCTTTCAAATTCAACGTAACTTTGTAAACCAAAATGGATGCTTGTTAAGTGTTGTCTAGCTAAATAAAATGCCAACATTTCTATTTTTAATTATTTAATAACAAAGGGTCAGAATTTCTTTTTTGCATTTGATCTATAGAAAATAACTTTAATAGTAATTTTTGCCTTGATTACATTCAAGTCTGACATTTTCAGAAGTGCAAAAATGCTTTTTGTTTTGTGTAATATAAGTAACTGTGTTGGTCCCCTTAGCGTTAATAACCAATTCAAAAGTAATTCTTGAATTTTCAAGCAAGAAGTAAAGTTACTATGCTTTTCCAATGTCTACAAAGTTTTTCTTTGCCAATAAGAAAAAATAGGTAACCTAAAGTGGTAGTAATTCTTTAATCTCCAAATCAATAAATCAATACATAATCATAGCGTAAAATTACTGAATTTCAATGGATTGATAGCTGCTGGTATAGAATGTATTAACAGCTGCCAACCTTTCCTGTGGAAACAATCGAAGTACAGGCCAGTGGGCTAGAAAAATACTTTAAAAGATAATCAATCAGCTAAGTAATTCCACCTCAGGAGAGAAAATGATGAGATATATTAAATTCAATTCTCCAGCATCATATTGCTAACTCCCAGAAAGTCAATAGAACCAAGTAAACATATTTTCTAGTTTTGTTTGTTTTTTGGTATAGTTCAGTCTACAAAATAAATTGAAGCAGAAAATAAAAGGAGTTACCTTTCTAACTGCTTTCTCTAGGCCTACATGGTTTGAAATTTGTCTTAGAGGCAAGACAGATATTTCTAATCAGTAGAATTAGATTTGAGTGACTCAGTGGTTTCTGTCTTCCAAGAAAAAATCTTTACTTGCATGTTCAGCCCAGTTATTTTGTTTCCAATGTGTATCAGCCTGTTTAAACAAATGGAACATCTCTTCCACACCCTGGTGGTCCTAGCAAAGGAGGCCAAATGCAGATCTTTCCCTTTCAGCCTAGGAAGTTGTTAGTGAAAACCATCCAGGCCATATAGGAGAGATGATGGGTGTTCTCTGGACTTCCTTCTCAGTGGCAGCCAGGTTTGAGCCTGCAGCAGTACAAAAGGAAAAGCAGAGAAATCAAAAAAGCCAGCAAGCAGATGGCTTAATTGCCAAGTCCATCCTGTCTATCACCAGGCCATGTGCTATCCTGGCAGCCCAGAAAATATTATTTCCAGAAAAAGCAGGAGCTGCTGCTAAAGCCAGCAAATACAATTTTGTGGTAGTACCATCAGCCAGTCCTTTTTTTTTTTTTTTTTTTTTGAGACAGAGTCTCACCCTGTTGCTTAGGCTACAGTGCCATGGCATCAACCTAATTCACAGTAGCCTCGAACTCCTGATTAAGGCAATCTTCCTACCTCAGTGTCCCCACTAGCTAGGAATACAGGCGTCTGTCTTACAGCTAGGACTACAGGCAACTTTCTTTGTAGATTTAGTGAAGACACAGTCTTGCTCTGGCTCAAGTTCGTCTGAAATTCCTGAGATCAAGTGATTGCCCATCACAGCCTCCCAGAGTGCTAGGATTACCGGTGGTGTGCACCAATGCTTCCGGTCTACCCAGTAAGTGTTAATGCCACAGGGAGAGATAAACTGTATCTAAGGTCACAGGTGGCAGTATTAACTGTTTACCATTACAGAAGTAATAGTATTAAAATTTTAATATCACATGTAGTTATTTTAATATTAAATGTAGTAAAACAGATGCTTTTCCTTCTTACTTCATCCTAAAGAGATAGGGGAATACCAAGCTAATCCTTAAGTGCTTTAATAACCACTTTCTAAACGTAAGAACAATTTGTGGGGTTGTTAAACATCATCAGAATGTTTACGCACATGCTAAATTCTATTAGTCCTTTTTTTTTTTTAACTTGAATACTTTTAGCAATGTGTATTTTCCCCCTGGATAAGGAAAACTTTAATAATAAAGAACTATAAACGTATAATGGAGTATTTTGTTTTGTCATAACCTGATGCCATTAAAAAATATTTGTGGTAGAGATAAGCTCACAAAAAATGTTTTATGATAATCAGGTGGAAATGAAAGCTTTATTTTTTGCCAATAAGTGGACTGATAATGAGAATCGCAACCCAATGAATTACAAAATAAGAACATTATTAACTCAAGTAACCTCTATTTACTTAAAGTTTGAAGTGGTGTATGCAAAGAAAGAGAAGAACAATGAAAGGGAGACAAAAAGGAGGCAGGCAACATTATTAGAGACACTCCTTTTAAAGTTCAACTTTGCGGCTTGGCGCCTGTGGCTCAATGGGCTAAGGCGCCAGCCACGTACACCTGAGCTGGTGGGTTCGAATTCAGCCCCGGCCCGCCAAACAACAATGATGGCTGCAACCAAAAAATGGCCAGGCATTGTGGCGGGCACCTGTAGTTCCAGCTACTTGGGAGGTGGAGGCAGGAGACTTGCTTGAGCCCAGGAATTGGAGATTGCTGTGAGCTGTAATGCCACAGCACTCTTTCCAGAGTGACAGCTTGAGGCTCTGTCTCAAAAATAAATAAATAAATAAATAAAAATAAAGTTCAACTTTGCAAAGTATTTAGTATAAACATATTTTCATTAAAAATGTAAAGTTTACACAAACGATTAAAACATGCATTAGTTAATTCATCAACTAGTTCATGATTAAAATAAGAACTAGTTAATTTGGGAGCATGAAGGAGAAAAAGAAAATACATTTAGTATTAAATGATATATACAAACTCTTGTGTATATTTACTTGGTAAAACATTTGTATTTGCTTTTATTGAAACCAAGAACCTTATATCTAGATGGTAAGATAACCACAATGCAAAGAAGGGCCACTATAATTAAAAATGCAACTAATGTATAGTAAATACCATGTAAAAGGAGCTTGTGGACTTTTAATTTGTATTGAATTTTGAAAATCATTCTCCACATTCCCAATTCTGAAATAAGCTCTCTCTACAATCTACTTAGATATTTACTTAAATATTACATTTGTAACATTTCTTATTTAAAAGGTAGCTCTTTGAAAAGGTTTTGCAGACATCTTGCAAAAAAGAAAAAAAATCATTAAGTCAATTTAAAAACTATCATAATTTTATTGAGAAAGAGCAGGAATTGATTAAGGTTTCACACAAGAACTCTGGAGGAAGGGGCAACCTAAAAGGAGTTATGCTAATCAAAGTCCACTGTATGTTAAATATTTTATGTAACGAAACTCAAGTTACCTGATTTCTCCAGGTTTCGTGTTTAACTTCCCTTTATTCTCCCTGATCACTCTGAGCAGAGCCCAGCTATTAGATTCTTTCTCCCAAAATCAGGCCCTGAAGCAAAGATACAAGTGCAAGTGTTTTGTTAAGGATGGTCCCCAGGAGACAGGAGAAAACAGACTGGGAAGAAGCAGCCAGACAGTTTGATTTCAGTTGAATCCCGGATGCAGCGGGAGCCCTCAGGGAGCTCCTCGGGGATCCTGGGTTTGTCCAGGCAGGCAGCACAGGAGAAAGCTGTGCTCTCAGTGTCAGGCCTGGCTAGGGCTCATGGGTGGGTGGCCCACAGCAACTCTCACACTTTTTGGCTCCCCTTAAAAGCTAGGGGCTCACCCTCTGAGCTTGCCACATACAACCAATTAGCTACAAAGTGCCCTGAAGCTGGGAACTGGTTGCACGGAGATTGCTCAAGGAGGCTGAGGGGACTCAGAGATCCCCCATTAGGGCACCTCAGCCCAATTTTGTATAAGTACTGTTAATGGAAAAACCACATCCTGCCAGAATATTTAAAGAGGCTTATTCAGAGACGGTGTGAGTGATCCCCTTCATAGAGACAGGAATTACAGGTAAAATCACAAATCAGTACATGGAAGGTATACATTGGCTTCCTCCCCCAAAGCTGACACATCACTAAATGGGAGCTTACAAGGCCTAGATGGGTGTTAGAGATTCTTTACTTGGTAATTGATAGAAAGAGTGGAGTTTTAAAGATACGGAGTCAGTGGAGGGAGGGAAATACTGGAGAGAAGAGGGCTTCCCATCTGTCATGTGAGCAGTCCTGGAATCTGGCTGGGAAGTAAACCACATTACATTGGGTGAATAAAAAAAAAAAACGATTTGATGAGATTTGATGAATTTTAAGGCATGATTCACCAGACCTCTTAGAAAGGAATCTGAACAAGAGAATGAAAAAGGCAAGAGTCCAGTCCTGAGAACAAAAGGTCCAATTCTCCCGACTTGTTTCTGAGAACAATCCCAGCATGGATCTATATGTTCTTGGTGGTTTCCTGTCACGTGCCCTTCACAATGAGTCTTCTGAGCCTCTCATTGCCTCCCCGCCCATCTGGTTATTACCACTCCAGGCTCTAACCATCTTCCTTAGTCAGCTCTGCCTTGCAGGTGGGTCCAGGCTTTTCTTTTTAATCCCAACAGCTCCCTGAACACAAGGCTGTGCCTTGAATGGACTCAATTAAATCATTAAGATAACATTATAGATGTAGAAAGCAGAAACAACTTTAGGGGCTTTAGAGGCCATTTGCCACATTGTGTGTCCCACAGAAGAGTCTTTAAAACTTTCCTCTGTCTGCAGAATGTTCCCTGTTACCGCGTCTGCCTTCACAAGGCAGAAAATACCCCTGGCTTTTCCAGTGTTTCTTACTGCTTTGGCATAAGAGTGCAATCCAGGATTGAAAGCTCCAAACATGGAATTTTGTAAAGATGGAAACAATGTAAGTAAGTAGAAGGGTTTCACAGAGCCTATCTTTGAGATAGTGTTGGTGAAGGTGGTTGGCTTTTGCAGGCAGCATTGGTGGAGATTCGGGCTTCAGTTCTGCAAGTAGTAGGTTCATTTCCAGCTTGCTCACATGTGGATAAAATTCATACTTACTCTGTGGGTGGCCAAGAGAAGGAAACAACATAATGCTTGTACAGAATAGGTCCTCACTGCCAAGTGCAAGTTAGCTTTTGTGAAGCAGAACAGAAGAAGGAGGAAGAAGAGGAGAAGGATGAGATGATGAGGATGAGGATGATGAGTAATTCTCTTTCCAAAATCTTCCCATGATTTCCTGGATCTCTGAAAATGGAGGTCAAATTCCAGAGCTCATGCTACAAAGGTCTCCGTCAATAGGGCTTTTCCTCCTCTTTTTCTAAATCCTTCCTTTCTCCACACCAGAGATAGGGATGTGTTTGAGTTAAAATCCACCTGCTTTCCCTTTCTGATTATAAAATATTTTCAAAAACCTCAGTCTCTTGGTGCACGCTACCCTTCTCTTAGGAGTTCCCTGTTCTTGGCTATAAAACGTAAAACTGTCCTTCAAACAGAAACATCTCTGAGAAGCTTTCGAAGCCACAATCTGAAATGATAATTCCTCCCCTTTTTTTCATAGCATTTAATACAACACAACAACATTTAGAATTAAGAATGTGCCTTCCCACTAGTCTTTTTGTGGAATATTTCTTTTTCTTTTTCTCTATTTTTCTCCAAATATCAGAGAACTTTAATGAACCAAAATAACTTAATCAGAGACTTTCAGTAGAAGAAAGAGAGAGATTCTGAATCAAAATAATCACACTGGTGAAGGCAGCATCAACTCCTTCCCAAAAGTCTAAATGAAACAACCCATTATTAATTTTTAAACATGTGCAAATCTTTCCACATTAAACACAATAACAAAACTAATTCATCAACCTACCCCCACGCAGCCAGCACTCTCTGCCCCCTACCTCTGAGTTTCCTGTGTTTACAATGCGTCCTCCTTCATCCCCCATTACCCTGTAACCCATTCCAGTCTGGCTTTACCACCTCCAGACATTTCTCACCAAGGTCACCTGATCACCAGGTCAGTAAACACAAAGAACCTTTTCATACTTTTACTTACTAGACTTTCTACTGACATTAAAAGTTGCTTAACAAACTCTGTCCTCTGCCTCTATGCCCCAATACTCTCCTAGGAGTCCTCTTACCTATATTTTTCTCTCCTTCTTAGCTGCCTCTCCAAGGTCAGCTTCTTCTATTGCCTTTAAATCTTAGAATTCTTCCTGGTACGATCTAAGGCCTATAACTCTTGTTGTTTGAAATTCGAAATGAAGAAAAGTCTATGCCAGGACTATAACTTTAATTTATGTTCTACATATTATTGATACTCTGGGCAGAGTATCAGTCTGTACAGTGCCTGACATATAGCACTCAGTCACTTTCTGTATTTTCAGTGTATAATTGAGTCAATGAGCAAAAAGTGTGTGTGTGCCCGTGTGTGTTCCCTGGGCCTTAGGATGGCAGAAACAGCCTAACACTAATAATACTTTGCCCACGAGTGGAGGAACGTTGTACTTCTATTATATAACTGGAATCTTAATATGAGATCAGACTTTGTATTCTCTGAGAATGTTTATACGTGGGAGAGCCATGTTATTAACAAATATCCTATCAGGAGCTCTGCTCATAGGTTGTAGCCTAGGCTCCACTTAAGACCTTCATGTCTGGGCAGCATTGATGATTTATTCCTGCCCAACTGAAGTTCTGGCCTAAGGTTCAGGAAAGAAACAAGAAGAAAATCTTCTTATTATTGGTAGAAGGATAAATGTTCCCCTAGAGTTGCATAGAATATAGATACTTGTAGTCAGGTAAGGTATTTTGCAGAGGATGGGGGCCATACACATTTGAGAAGGAAGGGCCAGGAGTGAAAGAAGTAGCCAGAAGCACACATCCTTGTAATGTGTTTAATTTACTTTAAAACACAGACAGGACAATCTATTCGGTACCAAGCAGCTCATATTATAGTTCCAAGGGCAGTGAATTGCCCTAAATGAAATTCCAAACTTCAGGGATTGTGACTAGCAAAATATCAGAAAGGTCACGCTCCAACTGCATACTCTGTGTACACATGAGATAAATATTGCATGTATGACACATAATACTATATAACCCAAGAGACCAGACACATGGAAAAGGCCCAATCTCCTGATTTCCTTAGAGAGAAGCAGAATCTGCCATTTGTAGAGGAAACAGGAGGTGAGTATTGAAATACTCAGGCTATACGACCCAAAAATCTAGGACATGCCTAAGGCTTAGAAAATATTCGAAAGTCTTAAAAGTACTTAACAAATGCTTTTTTGCTGAAAAATAAGTGGATTCACACTCCAGTTTTAAAGGCCATTTTTTTTTTTTCTTTTGTTAATGCTGACAGTCCTCATCAGTAGTTTGACTCAATTTTCAGGGAATGGCCTTCTGCTAAATATGTTTACTGGGTGAATAAATGTTTACTGGAAAAACTCAATGAACGAATAAATAAAAAACATAGCTTCTAGATGCTAAATATTAAATGGCATAACAATTGGACAAGAAAAGCACTTTACGCTGGACATACAAAACATATATTCTTACTATCGCTTAAGAAACAGTCATGACTTACTCCATTGTTAGAAAAACAGGAGGATAGTAAAATAAAATAAATTCTTGCTTACATCTCAATGTAGGGTTACACAAATTAAGATTTGGATGAATTTAAAACATGTTGAAAAACAAGTAACATATTGCTAAAGTAAAAGAGGGAAGGAAATGGTTTCCTCTTGAGCAGGTTTATTATGTTAGTGATGCCTTACCCCCGGGGTCAGGGTCTTTGCGAGCAAACCCAGAGCTGGTTGGAAAGCCGACTGGGAAAATGACGTGGAGCAAGAACAGCTTACACCAGTTTAGAAAAACATCTAAACAGATTTAGAAAAGGTCTGAGAATGCCTGGAGAAGGCTTGCATTAACTCAGGCTGAGTAAAACAGGAAAAAGCTGCCCTTTTCTGCCCTCTTCAGAAGGCTTCTATTGATTTCTAACAAAGTTGCATATGAAAAATGTAAAAATGCCAAAAGATAGAGTTGAAAGAATTGGAGATCCCCAGAAAGATTGGACAGAGATGCTGGGTAAAGGGTAGGGGTTTGCTAGCAAACCAGACAGCTGATGGTGTATTTAGAAAGGGGGAGGGACAAATTAGTTCTGTCGCTCAGGGGAAGTAAACTGGGTTTCCTAATCTAACTACATATCAAAGTGCAAAGAGCTTAGTCCCTTCCACCTGTTGATTCTCCAATGCGCAGGCCTAGTGGAGCCTGTCTAGGCACCTCTGGGCTCTTTTTTCTTCTGTGGATGATGAGCCCCCAGGGATTGTCCAACTGCTCACTTTCCCCTGGATATCCCAGGTTTGAAGGGGTGGCACCCCAATGAGAAGTCAACCTATCTACCTCTCACACCCAAGAACTCAGGTAATTATTTTTCAACTTATTGTTTTTGCTCTACTTTTAAAGATTTCCATCAATAAAGCTTTCACCAATTTCTTGAGCAATGGAAGTGATAATGTATTGAAAGTCGAAGAGTTAGTGATTTCATCCAGGGATCCTCAGTGATCAGTTTAAATTATTCCTGAGCAGTATATTCCTTGGGTCCTCCAACAGATTCGATATTCTGGACAAGAACCATAGAAACATGGGTATTGTCTGGCTATTGAAATCTAATTAACATAATAGAGTTAATAAAAACTGATGTCACTGGAGACTCACATATTAAACAATACCAGTTAAGAATTTTACATTAGGCTCAGTGCCTGTGGCTCAAGCGGCTAAGGCGCCAGCCACGTACACCTGAGCTGGCGGGTTTGAATCCAGTCCGGGCCCACCAAACAACAATGACGGCTGCAACCAAAAAATAACCGGGCCCTGTGACAGGCACCTGTAGTCCCAGCTACTTGGGAGGCGGAGGCAGGAGACTCGCTTGAGCCCAGGAGTTGGAGGTTGCTGTGAGTGGCTATGATGCCACTGCACTCTACCCAGGGCAACAGCTTGGGGCTCTGTCTCAAAAAAAAAAAAAAAGAATTTAACGTTGGAGGTTAATCAGTTTTACAACTACAAACTTTCCCTTTACTACACAAACTTTCCCCTGTCACAGAATTTGGAAAATTTGAATTTGCAATCATGGAATTACTTGGGATGTAGGAAATCAGAACAAAAGAAGTGGAACTTTTAAGAATCTTCTTTCTTATGGACTAGACCATTTTTATGCAACAGGTGGTAGGAAGAGATACAGGGATAATTAATGAATGATGCCAAGTATATGTTTTTAGTTTTACAGAGGACTGAAAAGAGAATGAACTCAATTTACATGCATCAGTTATATCCCTGTAATTGATTAAGGAGTTATATTTTAATTAGCTTAGGTTCCTACCTAGAAATTTAGGAAACACGTTATACTATAGGTATCTAATATCTTGAAAAATCTCGGGGACCACTACATAATTTCATTCTCATCACATTAACGAATTTTTCTTAGACTTACATAATCCTTACATCTTTTGGCTTTATGAAGGTTCTATCAGCTTAGCTTAAATAATGGTTATTGCTCTTCTTTACAGAGATAATTTCTTCCTGAATACGTCCATTAAGTTCAACTTTAGTGAATGTCAAAATCGTCCAAAATGTGTAATAAATTTCAGATTCCTGGGACAAGCCTCATAGTTTTTCATTCTAAAGATCTGGCTGAGACTTTTTTGTTCATGATGCTGATACCAGGGAAGACACAGGGGACTCCCCTGTTCTGGTGTGGGTGGACTTGGAGTAGCTTTCTTAGTCCCTCTATGACTCTTAACAGGCCCTGGCCTCCTTCATCTGTTGACTCGGTGACAGAAGGACCTTGAGAGCAGGCAACTTGTCATGGAAGAATGTACATTTTTTAACAAACACCTGAACACTCTTAGTGTGTGATTCAGAGATCCGGTTTTGAGGAAAAATCTGTATGTACTGATTTCACTGGGTGTCAGTGGCCACCCATCAATCCCATGCCCCTTTGATAATGGCTAGGCTGGCATCTGGTCCCAGACTAGAAGTAATAACCTGGCCTGATGTCAACCAGTGCCCACTGGGACAGTCAGTGGCAGCTGAAGTCAGCACACGAGCTGATGGTGAAGGCTGGTCAGTCAGTGGCTGCTCTGAGTAGTAAGTGTGTAGGATTTAAATATCACCCTGGCTTTAGTAGTTTTTTTTTTTTTTTTTTAAATCACTATAGTCCCTGAAGGGGAATCTTTTCTGGTTTGACTTTGAAATAATCTTACTTCCTTTCTTCTCTGGGGAAGTATTTCCAGCCAGATTGTCTGAGAAGCAAGGCAAACTTTTTTCTAAGTTAATAACCAAGACCCGATCTTTTTGTGTTTTCTTTATATCTAGAGTTGATCTAGTCACACTTCCGGGATCAAAGTTTGATAGTTCAAATGACCCAGTTCCTTCTTAGCCCCATTATGCAAACCTTGAAACAAAAATTTCCCTACAATTAAGAAGAGTTGCATTCAGCAAAAAATGTTGATTTTTAGAATTTTTCCAACATATAAGTTATACAAAGCCCAGGAGAAGTAGGAGGAGAGGCACAAATTGATTTGTTCTCTTCTTTTATGTATCATAGATTTTAGAGAAAAAGTTAAACATGTACCCCGCTGGCATGGTAAGAAGCTTGGTGAAGGTGAAAGGTGTGGAAAGACTGGACTAACAAGATCCCATCCACCTTAGTGAATCTATTTATTTGTTCTTTTCCTATCTTTAAATGTGGCTGTGATGGATGCTGTTTCCACACAACGCTATGCCTCTACCTGGCACTGGGGCCATTTTTTTAATGAACTAGGGCAGCCCCTTACTTTTCAGAGTTTAGCCATCAGCCTATTTAATATAGTCTTTGAAAGAAGTGCATTTAATTAATAAGTGTTTAATCATTTCTAGACACATGGTTTTCAGGGAACTGTGCTAGGAAACGTCAGGTTGGGATTATGCATTTAACCAGATTTCACAATCTAAAGTGCTTCATTTGACAATATCTATTTCTTAACACAACAAGGCTCCCCTCTTCTTTCCTCACCTTTCAGCCTTTATTTTAAATTATTACCTTAAGCTGTTTTATGTGCTAACTTAAAGTGATTAATTTTATTACATACATGGAAATAATTCCATATCTAAACACTAATGAGGTTTATGTATATTTATGTATTTATGTTTTGTTTTAAATTACATCTAATTAACAAGAGATCACAGTGTTAGGATATTGAGGACTCAATTATTTGTGTTTTTGTTCTCCTGGGGGCATTATAACATTTTGGAGAGGAAGAGCTGTTATAAAGGGGGGGTTGAGATAAAAGAAATAGAAACTTACCATATTTTTGTATATTTCAAAAGCCAAACGATTTTTTTAGTTTCAACAGATTTAGAGGGTACAAGTGATTTTTTGTTACATAAATAAATTGTATACTTAAACAAGTGCAAAAGAGATAAACATAAAACTAAAATTAAACTTTTTTTTCTAGAATGGTTTGTTTTAAGAAGCTTATTCTTCTCTTTATTTGCTATTCTGGCAATTCTTTAGACAACGCAAATTTGTCTCTGTTCACTGGTTTGGAGCTGACAGCAATATTTTGAATTCTTTTATCAGTGTGCTATATGCTTTTTCTGTTTTTATATATTCATCATCATAATTTTGAAGTCTTGGTATTGAAACTATTTCAGGGCATATCTGGATAGGCCTTGAAATTTCCCTGAAGGAAACATTGTTCTGATGTGGATGATGGCGAATCTAGACTCACTGATATGATGGCATCTGTGCTGGTCAGTAAGCTATGACTTTAATCAAGATTCTAAATGTTCTTCAAGATTAAATTGCTTCCCAGAGTCCTCTGATTTTATGGAGTCAGAGTGGATGATGCTGTTTCTCTTTTGAGGTTTTATTCCCCTAGACTCTGATTTTTCTTAAGTTTCAGAGCTGCAAATAAAGCAACTAAGATAAAAATATTGCTATTTACATTGTAATCACTTTTTATTTTGCAATCTGAAACACATAGATGCTAGTTACAGGAGAAATGAAGGAAAGAAATGAGCCCTAGTTTTTGCTTCTTATTATCATTTCCTTTAAAAAGATAGAAGTACTGCACAGAAGTCACTTTATGTTGCTAGTCACGTAATAACATATCTGAACAAGTGGGTGTTGGTGGCTTGCGTGCTGTCACCTTAAACACTAAGCTGTTGTTTCACTAATGCTGCAATTGCTCAGCACATCTTTGATCTAACATTTTAAAATAGTGTTCAGAACCAGAAGTAGATTTATTTTTATGCCATCTTATTGTATTTCCTTCCTTCATTACCCTCCCTTCTTACTATTCCTTTCTTCCCCTTCTCCTTGTCCCCTACTTTCCTTCTATTTTCTTCCTGGTAGGGCTCCTGGCAGTAAAACTCACTAGGTCCCCTTGGAATTTTTTAATTCTCAGACTTGTCCACACTGAGCCTCCAGCAATTCATCAATTATAGTTTAAGTTTTCCTACCTTGACATTGGTTGCTACGGAGGTTTTCTTTTCTTTCCTTTTTTTTTTTTTTTTCTTCTCCTGAGCTTCTGCTCTGCTGTGTTGTAATTCTGTGTATTTCCTGTCTGCCTCTCCGATTGTTAGGGCAGTTGTTTGCCCTGTGCCATCAGTTGTCACATAGATGTATGAAGAACTGTTGGATTTTAGTTTTGTTCATTGTTTTCTTATTGTGAAGGCAGAAGCGATGACTCCCAAGCTCCTAATAGGCCACGCCAGAAACTGGAAGACTCTACAGTATAGTTTTATTTTATTTTATCTTATTTCATTTTTTTATTTACTTGATTGTGCCCCGAGGTTGAGTGCTGGGACATCATAGCGCACAGCAACCTCAAATTCTTGGGTTCAAGTGATCCTCTTACCTCAGCCTCCCAAGTAGCTGGGTAAACAGGCTGCCACAACACTCGAGAGACAGGGTCTTGTTCTTGCTCAGGCTGGTGTCGAACTCCTGAGCTCAGAAGATTCACCCACCTCAGCTTCCCCAAGTGGTGGGATTATAGGCATGAGCCACCGCACCCAGCTGAAGTATAGCTTTAATGGAAAGGAAATTTAGACCTTTGTAGAGCTGAATTACTTACCACATTATGTCATATTGATTCCAGAGCTAGTGTTTCAGACTTCAACATCTCTAGAATCTTAAAATTGCTTTGCTTTTAATTCCTGCTGTCTCTGATCCTGACTTCACCAAGGAAGAAGTTTGACAGCTAGTAAATTAAATCTAGGCAATCTCCTGTCTCCATCTTGAGCCACTCAGGTGTGGTCGATGTAGTCCCTGTATACCAAACCCTCTTTTTAAAGTCTGAGCGCTAACATCCCTGGAGTGGACTTCATACTATATGGCAACCAAGATTTCCTTGGACCACGGTTAGTTCTGGCTATGATCAGCTGTGTTAGGACCCCCATCCATCTCTTCTCCTTCCTCTGTCTCTTTCCCCCTCTTTTTTCCCCTATTTCAGTCTCTGGGTCTGTGTCTCTCTCTGAGAATTTTTCCCTTTCTCTAATGTCAAAGAGAAGATAGGGAACCCTTCTGGGGTCAGAGAACTTTTTTTTGAGTTTTTCCAATAAGTGTAGCATTTAAAAATAATCGGATGATAAGAATGCTTATGGTTCAATTGGCAACATGAATTTCTCTCTTAGTGGTGCCTAAATGATATTAGATAATTGACAGCAATTTATATTTGATCCAATAATCCGGTGGTGTGCTAAAGCTGACTCTTGCTGACTTGAGAAGTGGACTGTTGTCTTTTCTCAACTGCGTGTCCTTGACATCAGTTGATGTGTTGAAGTTAACAGTGGTGGGAGCGTTAACTCCACATGAAGCAGCAAATGTGAAAAATCAGCACCTCTGCCCTGGGATCTGGGGATTAAACATGTCTCAGAGCACCTGTGATTTTATCACTGTGTTACAAACTTCACTATAGAAAAGCATTGTCTGTATATGGTTGGTTATGAAAGATAAAAACGTGAAAAGTTAAAGCATATTTCAGCAATTCCTACATGATCATTTATTGGCATGAACGAGG
The DNA here is from genome assembly GCA_963574655.1 of Perodicticus potto. Classification (NCBI taxonomy): domain Eukaryota; kingdom Metazoa; phylum Chordata; class Mammalia; order Primates; family Lorisidae; genus Perodicticus; species Perodicticus potto. The sequence goes on along the minus strand of CAUYRH010129853.1, from coordinate 1,722 downwards.
TGCTAATTCTCAGGAGAGGTGGGCGTAGATTAAAACTCGAATCATTTCTTTCTCTTTCTTGATGAACATTAAACTTAGAATTTTTTAAAGAATGCTTTTTAATCGTAAAGTAGAGTTAATTTTATCTACTGGTGTAAAGAAGATGTACAATGACTTCTGTAGGCCTTCTACATTTACAGCAATTGGAGATTCTTAGACTTTTTAAAAAACTGTTCCAGATTTAGCTGGTAGTTAAAAGATTTTTTCTTTTTTTAAATAGAGAAACTTTGCAAAAAACTTTTTACAAAGAGTAGCAATTCCTTTAGCTAATATTTTTCTCTGTGACTATTATTAAACGATGACCTTAGAAAGAACAGTTTCTCTTTCTTTGGAGACCCAGAGACGAAGAAGTGATCTTCTGTTTATGGTACAAAAGAAACAATATCCTCTAGAGAACAGTAGGTGAGGGTCCTTAAGTTTTTTGTAGAATCTCAGTACAAATGAGTTCTTAAGAAGGAAGCTTATATTATGGTCTGTATGCCTTTAACTGAAAAAGCAAGTAAAAATTAAATAATAAATAATAAATATCTAAATTTCTTCTTAAATTTACACATTGCTTTAAAATTTTTGTCTAGGTAAAGTGGATATCCTTAGAAAAATTATCACCCGTTTGCCCGTACATCTTTAGGTTTTTATTGTTCATCTATATTAAACACTCATTATTTTTATCTAATATGTTCCTAGTGCTTAGGAAAAGCTCAAAAATATTCATAGATTGTATGAATATATGACATACAACAATAATGTATATATTTAACATATAATATATATGTACACAAAATTTAATAAGTTAATGAAAGTATTTACAGTCTATTATTGAAGATGAGTTTCCAGAAATTGAAAAAGGCCTTTAATCTGCTCTTGCTGCAATTTGAGTTTAACTTTGCTTTCTTTCCATGCAAGATTTTTCCAATCCTATTTCTTGAATCCTTTCCTTCTTTCTTTTCTTATTTTATTCACCATTTCTTAAGCTACTTTTTTTATCCATGTTTCTTCCTTTCATAAAAATTGTTGAATCATATAGGCACAGGAAATATCGACCCTGATTCCCTTACCTTCCTTCATATGAAAATGTATTACTGCATTACACATCAAAAAAAATGACTGGTAGCTGGAAGCTGTTGTGAAGTTTCATTTCTATACAACAGATGCTCAAAGCGGCAAGCACATCATGCTGGAAAGCTGGAAATACAATCAAGAATTCCATTCACTGTCATTACCATTCAAAGGGAAAACCATTTCTGAAATGTACAGATGCTACTCTGAGTCTATCATTGATAAATAAATAATGAATTAGCCCTTCTTCCAAATGGTTTATAAATCATTATTTTACATAGTATAAATAGCATTTTCAAAATGTACACATAGATGCAAGGGATAATTTCTATGTTTTTTTTTAATTTGCTGAGGTTAGACTTGTGACCTAAGATGTGATCGATTTTGGAATATGATCCATGGGCTGATGAGAAGAATGTGTATTCCATTTTGTTGGGATGAAATGTTCTGTAGATGTCTGTTAAGTCCAAATGTTGGAGGGTTAAGTTTAAATCTATGATTTCTTTGTTTAGCTTCCTTTTGGAGGATCTGTCTACAATTATAAATGTTTTAATTTATGGTAAACTGATTCTGACAAAGAAGTCATAACAATTTAAGCAAAATGTACTCTTTCCAGCAAATAGTAAT
>CAUYRH010129852.1:0-14134 GCA_963574655.1 Perodicticus potto | reverse complement strand
GCATCTCTCTCCCCACTTGAAATCTCTCCCTCTACCAGGAGCTTTGGTGTTTTCTGTATTCTTTTCTGTAAATCAATTCTGTCTTACCACGGAGGGGTTGGGGGGGAATAATGTAATGAAGAATAATAAAATACATATATTAAAAAAAAAGAAAAGAAAAGAAAGGGGAGAATAAGTAGAAGTGAAATCAATTAACTAACAAGTCTTGCTGAAATGGCCCCCTCGGGGAGTGTGAGACTCAATGTCACCATTAATGTTCTATATGGAGCAGGGAAGTATGGGGCTACAGGAGGAGAGAAGAGCAGAGTCCACATCCCTCATAACTACCCTAAGAGATAGGATAGAGTTGCAATTAAAAGTTAATTTACATACTTGTTAGAGCAGAAATTAGTGGCCTGTTACTATAAGAGTGAATTTATAATACAGTATCAATCTGTACTCAACCTGAGACTGTTTACTAAGAGTATGTGATCCTTTTGTTACAAATTAAAATTGGAAGTGAAGTCTAATTATTGCTGCTATAAGAAGTTTTATAATTAAGATATGATTACACTAATATTGCTATTTCAATATATAGAAATACTATAACTACATGTATCAAGAATATAAATTGTTTCAACATACACAAAAGCTGTGTAAATGAGAACGGTTCAAGAGAGCTTAGAAAACAGAGGACTGCTGTGGGCCTACAGATATTTCTGGGGCATTTCAAAATTAATTCAAATACTATACACTTGAAAAACTGTCATTTTGTAAAATAATGAAGACTAAAAACATATCTTACACTCTTTAATTCTCAATATATATATCACTTCATCTTTCAAAGCTCACAGACAATACAATATTCTCAGTATGAAAAGTTTATATAAATGAAAATATAATGAAATAGGATTTTATGCAATTTAAGTAAATTTAATGAAATACACAAACAAAGAAAAGAACTGGTGAGGCAAGAAAGGAGAGAGGAGAAAAAAAATGAGAAACCCCCTTTGTAAGGAGAACATAAGGTCATACTGTCATTACATTTGATACTAACCCAGAGTGAAAATAGGTAATGAAATGCCACCATCAATTTATTATTAATCTTAACAAGATTTTCTTTCTTTCTTCCTTCCTTCCTTCCTTCCTTTCTTTCTTTGTTTCTTTTTTAATGATTTTCAGCAGTTTAGAAGAACATACAGATACATATTTCTATCAGAGGAGATACTAGGAAATTAAATCGTGGTTGAACAGGAACACCTACATCATTTTCAAGGCCCAGTGCAAAATAAAAGTGCAAAATCTCTTGTTCAAAAATTATTAAGAGTTTCAGGATGGAGACAGCTGAGGCTTAAACCAAGTACAGGACGATTCTTACGAAAAGGACCTTATGCCGGCACACAGTTCATACATCCAAGAAACCAGACCTGGTAGTGAGTTTAGGGAGTGTGACTTATTATGGAGCAGGCATCCACTGATCATTATGTGTATCTTAGAGTAGGTCCTTTTAAATTTTTTTAGAATAAGTGCTTTTAAAATACTTTTCTTTTTTTACCAGGAGGGAAGGATAACTGTTAACATCCAACCCACAGTTTATCAAGGACAAACTGAGAATCTTGTATTGTACTATGTGTGAGCAGAGCCATCTATAGAAATACGGGGGCTGTCCGGATAGGATCAAGCCATGAAATAAGAAAAATAGGGGCACACGTGCCTGGATACTTTCCAGACAACCCTCATATATTTTGTGAAGGTCCTTTTTCATGGCAATAGAGTGAGTTAACTAAGGCATTTATGCCCAAATCCATCCCACTTTCCTGGTTCTTGAGTACAATCCCATTATTACATAGAGTGCCTTGGTAAATGCCATTTTCACCTCATTACAGAATTTTCTTACTTCCATCCTTCAGTATTTTACTAAATTGTGTGGAATTTAACTTCCAGTCCCTAAATTAAAGATCTAATTTCATTCTGTCTCTCTAACCTCCCTAATGCTTGCAAATAACCTTACTATTTTTCTGAACAAAGGACCTGAATAAGAATTTATTTAAGCAGTCCAATTTTAGCTTAAAATGTTGTCTAATATCACATGAGATATTACATGGAAATCATTTTTCATCACAAAATAAAGATCATATCAAGGGATCTGTCTCCTGAAGTGACGTTGTGTATTCTTCTTACACTATAGCAATGCCCTTGAGGTTAAAGAAGCCCTCAGGTTTTACTACAGAAGTTTGTAGATGAACGTATGTGTAAGAATAAGTTTATCTAAATTACTAACAGGGACATTATAGTGACCGCCCAACAAAGGGAAATTGAAAGTGCGTTTCCCTCTTGTCTCTCACCAAAGCAGCAGTATTTCCTGTGATTCAATTCCAAACACAACACCCAAATATGGAGGAGATAGCTCCAAATAAACAGCTATGATGAGAATTATTATAATAGCTGAGTTGTGTTTCCTTATCCCAAGATATTGCTACTTTTGTTTATGGTATTATAAAATTGAATTTTGTTTTTTACAACCTATCTCCTCTTAAAAATGTCATGGTGGCCAAGTGTGTGGCTCACTCCTATAATCCTAGAGGCCGAGGTGAGAGGAGCTCTTGGGCTAAGGAATTTCATACCAGCCTGACCTGCCTTTCCTAAAAATAGAAAAATTAGCCAGGCATTGTGGCAGGCACCTATCATCCCAGCTACATGAGAGGTTAAGGTAGGAGAATTGCATGAACTCAGGATTTTAAGGTTGCTTGAGGTAGGTGGATACCGTGGCACTCTAGCCAGGGCAAGTGAGTGAGGTTCTCTCTAAAAAAGGAAAAAAAAAAAAAAGGTCCTTGTGTTTGACTCTTTAAAGTATCCCAGTTCAGTCTGAATACTGATGGTCTCTGAAAGTACTCTTTTATTTTTAGTTTAAATTTATTTAAAATGAGCTCTTTCTTTCTACTGAACTGATGATCTAATATTATGGCCTAGAATAAAATGGAGGGTTTGTTTAATTTCTTTTATATCCTTCACAATTTTACATCTCAGGTAAGGCCAAGTATAACACAACTGTGTAATTTTTCAGGGAGATTATGTCACAATTTCACTCACCTTGTTGCTTCTAGAGGATGTCTTCTTGATGTCTTTCTCTCAAAAAAGTTTCAACTTCTTACCTTTGATTAAATTTACTTTTTCAAAAATTTTGTGTACTTAAGTTCTTTGTAAAATAATAGATCCTTCTTTTCATGCAAAAATCTCAACAATCATTTGAATACCTATTACATGCTTCAGTGGAAAACACAGAAGTTGGTATTATTGGTATTTCACCCAGTAGCTACTCTCCATAAACCTCAATCAAGAAAGGGGAATGAAAACCATATATATACCCTTAGAATTGCTGGTTCTTATCCCTGCTACTTTCTAATCAAGAAGTTCTAGTTTCCAAACAATCTCCCCCAAATCAGAAAGAACGTAGGATAAGATGTCTCTCTCCATCCCCAATAATATCTCACTATCACTCAGGAATAAGCCCTAAAATCACTTGGCATTATTCAAGTTCTCCCTCTTCTATGCCCCACCACCCAGGGAGACAGCCCGTTATGAGGAAAGAAAAGGCAGGTGTATTAATAATGCATTCGGACATTTCCAGCAAAAAAATTTCTGGCTCTCAATGAACACCATTTCTGTTTGCTTCAGGTGCTGCCCAACATATGACTGTTTGGCAGACTGTCCTGAAGTCCACAAGTGCTGAAAATATACTATATACTATTTTCTGAACAGATATGGAAAGTGATCTTTCTGCCACACTTTACGATGTGCTTCTCACATCCTGGCAACAAATCAGCCACCGTAGATGCCTCAGGCAATATCTCAAAAAAAGAAAAAGTAGTAAAAACGTAGGGCAGCGCCTGTGGCTCAAAGGAGTAGGGTGCCGGCCCTATATGCCAGAGGTAGCAGGTTCAAACCCAGCCCTGGCCAAAAACTGCAAAAAAACAACAACTGAAAAAAAATGTGTATAGCTCCTTATTCTCTAGAGGGTATACTAAATCTATGCCCCCAAATGTGTCAAAGGATAGATTAAGACTAGATTAAGGTTTCTTTCTTGTTTAGCTAAGTTTCTCCACATACTTAAGCTAAATTATCTTTCTCAAGGATCTTCAAGAGTATAGTCAAAAACTCATGTGCAGCAGCTTACAAGTCCACCAAACATGTTTGATTATGTCCAGACAAGTCCCATCCTAGGGAAATGGACGTCAGTTAAGGTCAAGATGTTTTGCAAAAGCCAAATAATTGTAGCGTTGCAACCCAATCAGGTTCATTGCCCACTGCCCAAGAGGAAGCCAATACCTTGTGACAGTGGGTGTTACAGCAGAACTAGTGTTTAATTATGCACAGCCCTGACTGGGAAGATAGGAGGAAGTTCTCAAATTTACCTCCCTGAAAATTTGGGAGAAAGAGTTCTTAAAGACAGGTAAGAGGCAGGTAAAAGGCCAGGCAATTTGGACTGCTAATTGGCTGGGTTCAGGGAAGAACCATAAGGGTGTAGAAATTGTCATCTTTGCTATCTTGGTTCTAGAGGTGGAGGTCACAATACCAGTTGAGTCAGTTCTTCAGTATGAGCCACTGATCTGGGTGGATTTTCCCTTCTCCCAGAATGCAGAGCCTGGAAGATATCTCAGAAGCTAGCCTTAGGTTTCACAAGAGTGATTTTATGTGTGGAGAAAGTTAAGAACCTTTATGACTGGGTGGCACCTGTGGCTCAGTGAGTAGGGCACCAGCCCCATATACCGAGGGTGGCAGGTTTGAACCCGGCCCCAGCCAAACTGCAACAAAAAATAGCTAGGCGTTGTGGCCAGTTCCTGTAGTCCCAGCTACTTGGGAGGCTGAGGCAAGAGAATCACCCTAAGCCCAAGAACTGGAAGTTGCTATGAGCTGTGATGCCACAGCACTCTACTGAGGTCAACAAAGTAAGACTTTGTCTCTCTCTCTCTCTCTTTTTTTTTTTTTTGGAGTTTTCAAATGATTTTTTTTTTTAACAAGTGAAAAGTTTATTAAGAATGAAACAAAGGTATGATGTGATACAGTACAAGCAAGACACTCAAGATAGGTAAAATAGTACTACTCACACAAAAACTTAAATTTCACCTCAATAAAAATCACGAGACAAAAAAGGAAGCAATTTCACTGTTATAAAATAAGATATTTCATGTAAAGTATTAACTCTGCCCCCCCCCAAAGCCCAACCTCCCAACAAACAAAAAACTATCTGGGAATACTGCTATGCTAACATATTAACCACAGTATAATCATTCATAGGAAAACAGTAATAAAGCAGTGAATTAAATTAAATAACAAAGTTCAAAGAGAAGAGACTTTGTCTCTTAAAAAAAATAGAATCTTTATGACCATCAGGTAGCTGTGTGACTCCAGGGTAGTAAGTGTAGAGAAGCAAACAAAGGGACAGTGACTAATTATTATCAAGCAAAGGAGGGGGCAGTGGCTTATCATTATTTTTAGCTAAGCCTATGCCTTCTCAGAGTTTTAGACCCTTACCATAATTCTCGGCTTGCACCCCTTTACTGATCTGTAAAGGGTGATTTCAATAGTATCAGTTAGTATAAATGAAATATCAACACTACCAATAAAGTTCTATAAGAGTTCAATGAAAGAGATTATAACTTCCATTGATACCAAGAAAAGTTGTAATCAATTATTGAAGCTCAGTGTGCAGGAATCCTATCTTTTTTGCTCATTATTGTGAACACAGTGTCAGAACCATACTAAATAGTTAAAAATATTTGTTAAGTAAATGTTGATATACTTAAATATTTATATTTCCCCTGTATTAAGAATCCCCAGCTGAATTGGGGTCTTAGTACTACAGCAGCTAGCAATTTGCCCTAATGGGAAATAAAGGACAGCTAGACGTGAATGTTTACGGTGTGCCTTTCACAAGATACTTCCTTTACCTGGCACATGACCTAATGCCTACTTATCTGACCTACACACAGGCTACCTGTCATATGGCAGCTGGCCTTTGACAGGTAGCTTTTATCTGGCTTGTGTCCAATTTATGTCTGTCTGACCATTGCTCTGGCAATGGAAACCTGACCACCTTGGGGCAGCCCTTGGTTCTTCTGGTGGAACACACAAATTCAATACACCCTCGCCATAGGAAACAAGTTCAAAATTTTTTACTTATAGATCCTGGGCAAAGAAAACATAACAGGTCAGAAAAGCTGTCCTCCCCAGGCCACACAGGCAGAAATAACGAGTCAGGCAGAGAGAGAGAGAGAAAGGTGTGGAAACAAGCAGTATATACAGGGCAGCCATAAAGTTTGTGCACAAATTTAAAATAGTGTGTAATTTAAAATTGCACATGAACTTCATGGCCACCCTGTATAAGGGAAGAGGGTGTGGGTCACGTTAAGTTCACTACAAATGCCTCTAGGTGGGAAACTCAGTCTGCTAGGCAGAAGATATGGCTCTAAGTTCTTACCTCTGGCCACCAGCTTAAGCCATTTAGGTATGATATAGAACTAAAGACTGCCTAGGGTGACTGGGCCTTGCTTCTAGTATGAGAAAGTTAAACTTATATTCAAACAAATGCAAACAATGTAACATAACCATTTGTACCCTCATATTAATCTGAAATAAATTTTTAAATTATATTCAAAATGAATGCTGAGGAAACATAAATTTATAAGAATTCATTACAACCCCCTCAACACACATATATGCATGCTAATTTATTATATAACCTTCAGGAAGCTATAGTTTATGCCTATCTTGTTGATTGTTATACTTGCAGACCTTGTCATAGTGCTTAGTATATGATAGATGCTCATTAAATATTTATTGAAATTTTATGGTCTTAAGTTATGGTGTACTACAAGCTCAAATATAAAATGTGGTTTTTATGAAGCATACAAAAATAAAACTGTTTGTCTCTTAGAAACACAATCTAAAGTACGTGAAGAAAAGACACAAATTAAAGTCAAGTTCTGTCACATAGACCCTTCGAAGGGTTTGATAAGGTATGAGATGCATACAGAGGGGACATAGAAACGAGATGAAACCAGATGAGATTGATGTACAAAAAGAAAAGTTATTTTGTTTGATATTTAATGCTATTTCTTTTTTTACTCTGAGAACTATGATTTTAAGTTCTACACAAATAACAATGTATACATTTAACATATCACTTATAACCTATACATACAATCCTATCTTGTGCATATCAAGACTTTCAGAGCCTCCAGGCTCCCCCCAGTACAAACAATTCTTCTACAGGCGTGCTTGCTGAAGCTCCTTTGTCAGTCTATGGTAGAATTGCTGCCATTCTAAGGACTACCACTGTTGGATTAAACAGTGTTACCATGCCTACCTTGACTGCTTCTGGAATGACTATTCCAATCTGAACTTTCACTAATAGGACATGATGGTTACTTTATCCCAACATCCCCACCAGCAATTGGCTTTATTCAGTTTTTCAATTTTGCTGGCCTAATACCAAAAATTATAGGTAATATTGCATTATAGCTTTAAAATCCAGTTTCTCTGATTACTAATAATTTTGAGCATGTCTTCATCTGTTTATTAGCTTTTTTGTTTTCTTATTAAATTATCTGTTCCTCGAAATTTCTCATTCCTTGATGAGATTACTGAATTTTCTTATTGAATGCATGATTGCTTAGGTATTTAATATTCTAATTTTATTTAGACATTGCAAATATTCTATCTATGTTTTTCATTTATTAACTTTGTCTATGACATACTTTAGTGAACATAAATTTCTTACTTTGATCTAATCAAAACTTTATTTATTTAAATATTTATTACTTCGAATTTTTTTTAAGAAGTTATTTCCATAGATCACCAAAGTATTTTCCCTATATTTTCATTTATTAACTTCATAATTTTACATTTTTCATTTTGGTCTTTTATTTTCCTTCTACCCTCGTCTATGGTATTAGCCTAAATCCAGTCTTTCTTTTGCCCCTGGATAGTTCTAATTTTCTAAACATCATCCTAAACAAGTTCATGTTCTTATTTTAGGTACTCAGTTCATTATTTCATGGCACAATGAAGAAATCCAGAGAAAAAAGATTCTAAATACTTCCAGAGAGTTGGGGAACAGGTTATATACAAAGGAATGAGAGGAAGAATAATAGTTAGACTTCTAGATAGCTGTATATGCCCTAAGAGACAGAGGATAAATGCTCTCAAATTTTTCATGAAAAAAATTAGTTTAGGAAATCAAAGTATCAAATGAGTTGAATATATAATAAAGACAATTTCAGATTTTTAAGTACTCAGAATATATACTTTGCATGTACATTTTCTCACATGGAATTAGAGACTATGTCCTAGAAACCAAGGCTGCTAAACATAGAGAAAAAGGTCTTAGATTCCCTGTAATACAGAATTATCTACTTGCTAGAAGAAGAGCTAATAGAAATCTCTGAGTGAAACACAGAGCTAGAAAGAAGCAATTTCAGGTTAGAACATGAGACAGGAAAACCCAGGGTGGGGGAATAAAAGCTAGTGGGAAAGGAAGGAGCTATAACAGAAGAGATAATATGGTAAAACCATACTTGGAAAGTGAAAGGAGGTTACGTATTTCACATCAAGATTAAATAGCTAAGAACATGTGTCCACAGGTCGGCTGAATCATTCTAATACCACCTGCATTCACTCAAGGGTGGTCACAGAGTTGTCAGGTCAGCTAAGGTGTGAAAGGTCGAAATTGGCCATAACAAAGAAAGACAACTCAGTTCTGATACACAAAGTCTCTCGTTCTTCACAGGCTAAACTGGATGGGAACCAAGAGAGGGAGCAAAAGTGTACCAACAAGTCTCCCAAGTCTCTCCTCTCATCAGTCCTACCAGGGTCTCAGTATAAGAGCAAGCCACACGGCAAACCTCAGCGTCAACTTGGGAAGATGTTTCCAAAGGGTATAAACATAGCAAGGTATAAAATTGGGGTCCATTAATACAATCAGTCTACCACAAAATGCATAGTTGCAAAAGGGTTAATCTTCAACTATAGAAATCTTCAACTAAGTAGAAATTATTAGATAATCTTTAAACTATTAAATCAAGAAGTCAAGCATTTTGTTAAGAAATAGAGGAAGTTACTAGAAGAAACAAAAAAGAATTAACGGAATTTCACTCAGAAGCAGGAATTAAGCAATGGAAAGTTGGGATAGGAGACAAATGTTTTTCATGATAAGACTTTTAGCACTTTGAGTTTTAAAAATAATGTGTATGAATTACTTACATAAAAATATAAAATTATAAACAAATAAATTTCTATAATTATAAATGATCAATAAATAAACATTATTCCTAAGAAAATGTTCATTTGTATCAAAAAAGCTAGGAAGAAAATATTTCAAAAGGACTATGGAATTTTCTTTTTTTCTAATTGTTTCAGATTAATTGAGGGTACAAAGAATTGGATTACAATGTTTGCATTTGTTAAGTAAAGTCCCTCTTATAATTGTGTACTGTCCCCGAGAGGTGTGCCCTACACCCTGACACTGTGCCTATGATGTGGGAAGCACACACATGTCCCTGACTCTTCCCCTCTCCCCGCACCCCTTCCTCCACACCCCACACCTTGAACTGATTTAAGTTTTTCTATTATGTGTGTGTATGTATTGCATTGTCTGCTTCATATTAGAATTGAGTACATTGAATTCTTGCTTCTCCATTCTTGTGATTCTTCACTAAGAATGAGTTCCTTCCATTTCTCTTCCTCTTTGGATGTTTGGGAGCCTTGGAAAGCTTTGTCTTCCATGTCAGAAATCCTTTCTTCTGTTTGCTCCATTCTGTTACTGAGGGATTCTACTGTACTTCTCAGATATTTGAGGGCTGCAACTTCTTGTCTCAATGTGTCAAAATCTTTGGTCATTTTGTCTTTGAATTCATTGAATTCTTGAGACACCTTTTGGGTCATCTTTTGGATTACTGCTTGAAATTCTAATTCCATCTTTTCCTCCATTCCGCTGATCTTATTTGCTAGCCAGATTCTGAATTTGATTTCTGACATCTCAGCCGTTTGCCTATGCAGGAGATCTTGTGCTATGTCTGCCTTGTTCCTTGGAGGAGTTGATCTACTCTGATTATTCATATTGCCAGAGTTCTTCCTTGATTCCACCCCACGATTGTTTTTCACCATTGCCTCTGACCGTCCTCAGAGTTGGGAAGGTGTCTTTCCAAGATTAGACCCCAGCGGTATCACTCTATTGTTGTGGAACTTTGTAGGGAGTGACTCTGTGTAGCTCCTCTTGGACTCCCCCAGCCAAGGAGTTCTGGTTGGGGGAGCAGCTCCAGAGTGTGGCACCCCGATCCAGCAGCAGGATGGGGGATGGTGCACACGGTTCTGGGAGTGCCAGGTGCCCGGTGACTTTGGCCAAGAGAGCCCACGGCTCCAGCAGTCTCTGGCCGGGAGGAGGGTTCCACGTAGAGGTAGGGAGGGCTCTGGAGGGAGGGCCTCAGTCCTGTGGCTTCTGGAGTCCCTGGCCAGACTGGTGGGGCCAGTGCAGAGGCAGGGAGGGTACGGGAGGGAGGACACAGTTGCATAGTTCCAGGAGTCCCTGGCCAGAGGTAGGCATGCTGAGGCCTGGCAGGCGTGGGGTGTGGAGCCATGCAGTAAGTTGCCGGCAGAGTCCCTGGCCGTGGTGGTGGTGTGGAGGCCCTGTCTGTGTGGGGGTGGGGCCAGGTGGTCCCCGGGGAAGTTCCTGGCTGGGGGGGTCCTGCAGAGGCCTGGCGGTCACTGGTGGAGTCCCTGGCAGAAAGCAGGCAAGTGGAGGCCTGGCAGGCTCAGGGCTCGGGGGAACGCAGTCGCCAGGGGAGTTCCTGGCCTGGGGCGGACCTGTGGAGGCCCTGCAGTTGCCAGTGGAGTCCCTGGCCAAGGGCAAGAAGAATGTGATCCAACTCTATCCAGGTTAATACAAACGTTATAAAGGCTCCATCTTTTTAATGGCTGAATAATATTCCATGGTATACATATACCACAGTTTGTTAATCCATTCCTAGGTTGCTGGGCACTTAGGCTGTTTCCATGTTTTGGCGATTGTAAATTGAGCTGCACTAAACAATCTAGTGCAAATGTCCTTATGATAAAATGATGTTTTTTTCTTCTGGGAAGATGCCCAGTAATGGGATTACAGGGTCAAATGGGATGTCTAATTTGAATTCTTTGAGGATTCTCCATGCTTCCCAAAGGACAATGGCATTTTCTTCAGCACAGGTCAGATAAGTAGTATCTTGAAAAGAGTATAAATAGTATATCTGGATTATTTTTTAAAGCATCTATTAAAAATGCCTATAAAAAAACAGAATTTGTGTATGAAGAAGATAAATTAAAACCAACCAGGATTTTCTATTCTGCTAAATCCAACAGAGGCAAGTTGTAGTCATAATAATACACTGTATAGTAACAAACAACTCAGAGCTTTATAAGAGAAACCAGAGTACAACAAATAACTTTAACCACGAGAGTCATCGACAACATGGAGTGTTCAGCTAAGGATATAGAAATTTCTGTGGTTTTCTTTTATTCACCATTGTTAATGCTGTTAATAGAAATCACTATGAAAGTGCTGTTCTTTTTACCCATAAATATATTTGAGTAATCTTGGGTATTTCATTTTATGATGTTAACAAAAATATAAGATTACTGGGATAAGTAAACTTCCTATCCCCAAAGTATCTGATAGTTTGGAAAACAGAGTGCCATTTTAAATGTGAAATTTTTAATATTACTTGCTCTATATATCCACATCGAGCTATATTTATACATGTACCTCACATGTATTATAATTCGTGTAGTTATGTGCTTTCTCTACCAGGCTATTATTTCTGTAAAAGTGGGGACTGTTTTGTCATGTTCATTTTAGAGTTCCTAATATGTAGCACAGAATCTGTCACAAAGTAGGTGCTTACTACAATTTGACTGAATAAATAAGATAACAAAGAAATTAAATATCTTGCCTGAACAACTATAATATATCTAATGGTGGGTAAACTACAGCTGTTAGGAAACACATCTGCTCTATACGGGTACTATGTTTGGGAATCAGAGAGCAAAATTCATAATCCTTCCTCCCAAGCAATTTATCCTCTAGGAAAGCAATACACAACCATTGAGTCCTTATTACAGGACAAGAACACGCTACATATTCATATGTATGTGAGTCATTAGAAAAGGTTTCAGACACACAAATATCAAGAAATTAAAATCCAAATGGTCAGAAACAAATGGAGCCCTCGCAGCAATATCAACGAGCTGAGCAAGTCAAAACTTGCATAGCGGAATCGAAAAGGACGCTGCTGACTATGTTTCTTGGAAATGAAATAAGGAACCATAACACAGGCTATCTTAAAACTTTTGTCATTATTTGTGTATTATCTGAATAAATGCACAAAACCATGGAGATTATTATTATCCTTGAGAAGACAAATACTATTGAAGTCAAAATTCAGGACATTCTACCTATGCAACCCAGTATATGCATTTCCAAATTTTCAACCAAATTCTCCCTCTTATTTGGCTGGTTGCCTAAGAGTTTCTTCGTCGTGAACTACCAGTATATTGATCGCATAGTGAACTTTTTTCCAAACTATCCAAAATATCCAACCAATATTGTTGCTCCTTTTTGTATAGTAGTTGGAAGTTCTAAAAATTTTGATAAACTAATCTAATTCTAATCTAATTCTAAAGTACTAGAAATTAAGATTAGCATGTTATAAATTTGTACAAAACATTACTGCTTATAAACTTGTCATATATATATATATATATATATATATTGCACTTTTCGGCCAGGGACAGGTTTGAACTCTCCACCTTTGGCATATGGGGCCAGCACCCTACTCGCTGAGCCACAGGCACTGCCCCTATATTATTAATATAGTTATTAACTGCTTCTTATTTTGTTGTTGTTTTACAGACAGGCACTTTGCTAAGACCTCAGCAAACACTGTATTTAATCCTTTCAGTAAGGATGTGGAAAGATTGTATTAATTATATTTTCTTAGATAATGTCACTATGGCTCCAGTGGATTACACAATTTTCCAGGGTCACACAGCTATTAAGTTATCAGTCTGAGAAGTCTGTACTTGGCCACAATATTATACTGTCCACTATACCTACATGCTGAGCAGCATTAATATTTCTTTCCCCATTTTATAAAAGAGGAAACTAATCCTATAGAGAAATTAACTGTCCCATAGGTTGTAAGTAGGACCTTTGTTTTTATAATCCCACTTTAAGTGTGCTGGGATTAAATAATCTACCAGGAAGTAGAAAAGACAAATAAACAACAGCTTTCTATATTTTACTTTTCAAAGAAAGAGAAGAAAATGAGAAAAGTCATTATCATTCATTGTTAATGATCACTTTTATAAACATCTTCCTTGGGCTGTCAAAATTTATTTTAAAATTCTCAGCATGGAAATATACTTAACAAGGAGTAAAAGCAATTATATATAAAGTTCAGAGAAGTTTCTGTGAAAGTATATATTATATTCTGTGGAATTATATAGTTTATTATACATACAAGTCTCCAAAGAGATTACCAAAGCTGCACAAGGCATTTATAATGAATGCCCTGTGTTCCCCACTTGATGAAGGGCTTTCTAGGACCATGAAGTATAAAAAGACTTCGAGATCTAATTCTGCATTCAAAATCACTTGAAAGATAATATTTAAATGTCTCCATTACATTGGTGCCTCTATTTTTTTATTAGTTACCACTCGTATTCGTACCATTTCATAATACTAAAAACCAAAATAATGTTCAAAGAAGTTTTTCTCTTTTACCAGTTTGGGAATAAAAAGTTTGATAAGTGCACGATCACTTAGATTTTAAACTACTTTGCCTTGTATCAAATCAATCTCTCTCTCTTTCTCTCTCTCTCTATTTTTTTCCACTCTGTCTTTTTCTCTCCATCTCTCCATTCCCCTTTCTCTCTTTCGTCTCTGGTGATAGCCATCACATAATGAAAACACAAACTATTTGTAATTTCTTATATGTTAAAGTTGGCCAGGCAGTATCAGCTGCAAAATCTCCAGTAGGAATAAGTACACTGTAGAAATAATAAGACCTTGCCAAGTGCTCGTGTTACAGCACTAAGGAAAAAAAAGAAGAAGAAGAAGAAGAAG